>VUQG01024848.1:10263-22247 GCA_015106755.1 Etia nguti | reverse complement strand
TGTTGCATGCTGGGAAAACAACTCTCTCTTTAATTGTAGATACATAAACCTCCATCACAACCTGGCAGAAACTCTCCCGATAAGAAGGACTACGTCAGAGCAGAGGGATGCCAGTAACATGATGAGAGGAATCTTTTGTGTTAATGGGGCCGTTAGAGCAGTTTACACGAATTTGTCAGAGCTTTTGGCCCAGTTTCACTTCTTCGCAGACCGCCCCAGTCCAACTGGTATTTAAAATCCCAACAGCAGGTGGAAAAGATGGAGGGGCCGCAGCAGTGAGTTTAAAGATCTTGGCATTACAAGAAGTTAAGAGAGAAATGCACAATCTGTGGTGGATTTCAGCTGTGCAGGAAAGACTAGCTGCCTAGCTTGGCTGAGCACAAAGCCTAATATGAGGGGAGGGACCGAAACAATATGACAGACAAATATTGCAACGCACAAAGGCACACAGAGGAAGAAGAGCAGAGTCACCTGCAGCAATGTTTGACTTGATTTTCTCAGCATCTACAACAGAAACGCTGGCAAAACATCTCATTAAAAAGGACTCGAGATTGTAAATTGTGTTGGATAACATTAGCCTGTGAGCCTACTAGAAATATTTATAGACGCTAAACTTTGTGCGTTTATCTCGTCCCTAGTCGCTTAATTTATTTTGTTTATCAGAAGCAAACATAAAGAAGCGGCATTTAGCTCCAACACTGCAGACGGAGCCATCTTCCTGATGACCCCTGATGCACCACAACTGAACTGAAGATGTGTACTTGCACCGCAAACACACAATAAGCATATGTGTGGTCCAATATTAGATACAAATATTAGATATTAAATTGAATACTATTTTTTTAACTTTGTTTTCTCAGACGGTGTAGGTAAATTTCTTTGTCTTGCATGAACATCATACAAGACCTTCAGCAGATAAAGGGCCTCAATGATAAACCCCAATCAGTTTGTAGAACGAGCTTCGGCCACTGACGCAGCTCCTGCAATATTACATTACAGCAAGCTGACCCAGATCTACATCTGTCACTTCTATTATGGGACTCATTTTAAGGCCTCGACTCTGAATCCTGGCTCCCAGATATTAAATTGCAGGGAGTGTCGGATTTACAGAATGCAGATTTCAAAGAATTTTGCTGCACTTGACAAACAAGAACCAACATCTGGGACCTGATAATCAAGCCAACAAAGTAATAAAAAATGCAGGTCCTAAAGTGAGTTAATCCCCATAGACCTTTAATGTAAAATATCCAACTTTACAGCAGAATTTAATATGTTAACAGCAAGTGGATACAGGCTAGGCTGCCATCTGTCTGCAAGGGCAGCTAGAAACATCAAATAATAGTAAACTGGAGGCTATCCAAGAAGGCTGTGCAGGTTTTGATGAACGAAACTCAATTTTTTTCTTATTTGTATTTGTCAAAGTTTGTCAATGCAGCTTGCTAACCAAGCTAGCTAGGCTGATCCAGTAACAGCCCTCCACCATCACATCTGGCTCTGGAAAATAAAAACAAAAAAAAAACACATCTGGCAAAAACAAGATGAGAAAGGCCACAATACTAAACAGCCAAAAACTCTGGCTTCAACAACCACAGTTCAGAAATCGGTGGGTGATATGTCACCGTGGCTACGTCCATCTGTTACCCATCTGTCTACGTTAAGAACTTTCCAAAGAACCCTTACCGGTGTTTGGGCGGTATGCTGCTCTGCTGTGGTGAGAATAGGGCGCAGCAGACTGCTGGACTTCCGCCACAGCCCTCCTCTCTTGCTCCCACATCTCCACTTCAGACTCGGTGGTTCGGGAACCCACATCAGATACGTCTCCCTCCTCGCCTTCAGTGCTGTTCCTGTAAGGTCGCCGCTGCCAGTTCTGGATGGCCTGTTTACGAAGACCCCAGTTTCTCGAGCCGCATCCGGGTGAGCGTTCGTAACCCCCCTCACTCAACCGGCACTGCATGTGATAGTACTGAGCTTCAGGACAGTCCTCCATGGGATGCATCTCAACGCTATCACTGTCATAACCTCCAGAGCCTTGCGAGACAGACTTGATCCTCCCTGATGCTCTGCAGAAAAAAATCGAAGGAAGGGTAATCTACATGAGCTTGTTTTTATTGAATTGTCTAACATATAGATGACCCATCTTACATCTAATAACAAGACATACTGTGGTAATAATTTTGAACCAATACAAACATAATAATTTGCATACATATAGCAGATATTATAGGAAATAGCTTTGCTGGCTTTCATGCAGAGACCCAATTATCAATACCACTCTGTTAAAAATGAAGCTAGAGACCAATTGGTCCAAAAGTAACAAATCCCAACTAACAGTGCCTATAAAAACAGCTTACACTTGAAATGCAATGTTAATATGACAAGTTGTGGGAGTCTTTTAGTTGTATTTTACGGGAGCTATGTGAAGGAGTAAGTTATTTTAGTCTTAGTTTTTTGCACATTTGTCACACGTTTCAGATCATCAAACAAATGTAAAGAACCCAGAACTAAAGAAGTACAGTCCTCACTTGTCTCAGTTAAGGTCAGAGTTCATGATTTAAAAATAAGAAAGAGACTGGGCAAAAATGGCATCTGTTGACCAAAACGTCCGGCCATCAGGTCATGCCCTGAAGCTCAAGAAACACTTGGGTTATGAAGCAGGACAATAATCCAAAACACACCAGCAAGAAGGTTCTGGAGCAGCCTCGTCAAAGTTTGGACTTAAATCTGATTGAGATGCTTTGGTATGACCTTAAACAGGCCGCTCATGTGCAAAAATCCTCCACTGTGGCTGAATTACAACAATTCTGCAAAGAAGAGTGGGCCAAAATTCCTCCACAGCCGTGTGAAAGACTCATTGCCAGTTATCGAAAAACCCTTGATTGCAGTTCTTGCTGCCAAGGATGGCACAGCCAGTTATTAGGTTTAGAAAGCAATGACTTTTTCCAGACAGGTAGGTTTGGATAACCTTTATTTCCCTAAATAAATGAAATCACAATCTAAAAACTGGATTTTGCATTCATTCAGGTTATCTCTGTATAATATTAAACTTTGCATGTAAGTGTAACAAATATGCAAAACAACTAAGATACCATGACAACATAAATAGTAAATAGTAGTTGAAACTGTGACCCCATTCAGGCCTTCCCCGTGCAGATACTGAATTTAACTCGACTGACTTAATGGCACATTCAAACATACAATTGCTACACACAGAAGTCTCAAATACACAAAAGACTTCACTGTTGTAGCTACTTTAAATTCATTAGTTACATGTTCTTCTGATCATCTCAGTAAAGGCCTTAGGGCATTGCTAACACAGACTAATATCCTCAGAGGTCCACTGAAGACAACATGAGTGCTGCTATAGAGTATGACAGAACTGGTAGACTAGTGTCACCAACAAGGAAGAGCTGCATTTCACGTGACTTATTGTCAAATCAGGGTAACTTTTGTGAATACCAGCTAATACAGTCCTTAAAATAACCTCCCAGCCAACTCAAGCAATAAGCAGTTACAGATATCAGCCTTTCAAAAGTAGGACATTTTTCCTTTTTCTCTCTTTCTTCCATCTCAGTGCTTCTTTTTCTCAGCATAACAAGGAGAGCAAAAACGTTTCCATGCATCATTTTAGAAATAAAAGTGTAAGAGAATCACAGGTAATACAGCGGATGGCACTAACCAGAAATTCCAAGTCAGGATGCGCCAAAGTAGAAATGCATAAAATGCAACAAACATCAATTTATATTCTGTAAAATTAAAACGTTGATCTCAGTTTATGGCTTAAACAACAAAACTGGGACAAACCTGGGCTACACTGCAGTCTAACAAGCTGTTTGTAAAGCTGCAACATCATCAATATGACAGACTGCACTCATGTTTTGCCAATATTAAAATCAATAAATACCTATAATGTGAAATGAATATATATAAAATAAGAGCCTATGAGTAAGAATTGGTAATTTCAGAGTGCACATAGAATCAAAAAGTAAATAATAAACAGCTCAACAAGCAGCTGGAGAAATACACTAACTTCTGTCTCATCTTACAAAAATAACTAACAAGTAAATCAGTATGAGAAGACTTGCACCAAGAACGTGAGACCGTTACATCTGTACAGTGTACAGTTATAACAGGTTTTCTTGGATGCCACTACATACAAAAAACAGCAGTTATAATAGATAAATAACAGAGTGGGAGCTCTGCATGGCGATACATGGTGGTAAAGAGCTACATAATACTGCACCAGCAGTCGTGACAGCTGCGTCCACCGAACTGAGGATGAAAACTGCAGCAAGACTAAACACAGTCAACCTTTTAGCTGCAACTCCTCCAGCTCACTGACAGACAGTGGTCCCACTGGTAGAGATACTGGTACATGGTAACACAGTTAACACTATGAATGCTGCCAGTAGTATCACAGACTCCAATGAGCTCTTTAATGCCACTGCAACAGCAAATGAGAAGTACAAGATCATGAAGAAGTAACTATCCAGACAGTCTCTCAAGAAAGCCCAGAGAGACTGTAGTTGCTAACAGAGGTGGATAAAGAAGTGCAAGAAGATATCTACGAGTGAGTCCCAGAGAGACAGGAGCCAAGAGTATTAATACTGTATCTTTCTCCAAATCGAGACAACGGGACACATGAATGAGTCAGCCAGAGCTGAGACTGAGCAAAAGTGAAAAGACATAACACAACATCAATGCTAAGAGTCTGGTGGGCCTCGAAGTAGAAGTCAAAAACACAAAGACAGACATTCAGCAGACTGACTGGTTTACACAGGGCAAAACACTCCTGATGGTCAAGGATTCGTACCAGGGTATAACACTGTGGAATTTCTAGCTCCTGAGCAGAGTAGACAAATAAGCAATGGTCAGAAGGACGCTAAGAAGAGAATATGGTGAAAGCATTACTAATTGGTTGACTGTTGAATACAAGTAAGCTTACAACTCAGTGCCCAAAGCACAGAGTTTGACACTAGATCTGGCTAACAGGTCACTGATAACCTTCCTCACCAAGTGACCTGGACAGTGCAGAGAAAGGTCTGTGACAAATACAGGTGTTAGACAAGTGTACTTCAATACTCACCAATAATCTCCCGAAAGCAGCACCATTTATGGATGCAAACAAGCAAACCTGATGGAGGTGGGGGTGACCTTTACTAACAAGAAAGGGACTGTTTCTTACTTCCAAGCTGAAGAAGAGTATAAGCATGTTTGTTTTTATGCATCCTCAAGAAACCGAAAGTGTGCCAAGAAATATCCTCCACACTATCACGCCACAAGCTGCCTGAAAAACTGATGCAGGTAGAGACAAATCCATGCTTTAATGTTTGCACTACATTCAGACCCTACCATCCAAATGAGACTCATCAGACCAACCAACATTTTTCCAATCTTCATGCTTCATGCTGTAACTTCATCTTCATTACAATACATCAAGGTTTGAAGTGTTGTGTAATCAGAGATACACCTAAAAGTAGATGGCCATTCTCCTCTAACCTCTGGCACCAATAAAGCATTTTCTCTAAGAGAACTGATGCTTACTGGATATTTTCCCTCAAACCACTAGCTGTAATCCCTAAAGAGATAGCTGTGTGGGAAAACCACAGCAGATCAGCAGTTTCTGAAATACTCAGACCAGCCCGTCTCGCACCAACAACGATGTCATGACCAAAGCCACTTAATTTACCTTTTTTCTGGTTAGTTTGAGCTTCAGGAGATTGTCTTAACCATATCTACATGCCTAATGCACTGAGTTGCTTCCGTGTGATTGGTGGATTAGGTATGTGTCATGGCTGCCGTTTTCAGTTAACTTCCCATGTTTGAGTCCTGCGTTTGGGTCCTACATCCTGCCACACAGCCGAACATTGACACTATGTGATAATGTGTAGTTGAACAATGTACCTAATAAGGTGACCACTGAGTGTATGCCACTTTCAGTATTAAAAAAAGCAATGTTTCTGTTGAAACGTAGACAGCTGTGATATAGAATGAGCACATCAGCAGGTCGACTAGTCATTCCCCAAAATCCTGAATTACATTCAGCGACATCTGAAAGGCATGTCAGGGAGACTCAGACAATAAAATGTACCCGAGTCACATCAATGGGCATATTTTTTCCGAAATTTCAAGGTGATTCTTGATGTTATGCAATAGGAAGCAAAATACATGAAAGTTGATTCATGAGGTTGCACGTTTTTTTGTGTAAACTCTTGCAAACTGAAGACAAGCAAACTGAAGATTGGTGTCCTCTGCTTTTTCACTCTGGATTGATGCTTGTGCAGCAATGTCTATTTAAACAGTCTTAAAGAAAAATAGCAGCCAGTGACTTTGGATTGCCAACTTTTTATTGTGTGTCTTTAGTAAATCTTGATTATAATTTTAATGGGAGTTTGAAGTGGTGCAAATTGAGTGACTTTGCCTGTAAAAATGGCATCTGAATACATTCTTTATCCTTAAACGGCTATTAATAACCGAAGGCAGAAGGCTTACACAGTTGTTCTTGGGCGTCTGTGCGGGTGTCGTGCCATCAGTTATTTAATGGGGAAGGCCTGACAGGCTCTGTGTGACGTCAGAGAAGGGAACACATTCACGCACCAACTGGGGATGACAGTTGGGTTGGTACATGATGGCACACCATGTGTTTGAAATCTCCAGTGGAGACCCAGAAATCCTTCAGTCACACCTCGTGTAGTGAGACGTCTGACCTGCGCCTCAGCGCTGCCACTGACTGAGAGCATCTGTGATGTGTGGTTTGGATAGATTCAATTTTAAGTCCGTTTTCAACACTATAGATTTGATGTTCGCATTAGTAGTTGGCAACTACTGTGCTTACAAATTTGCACATTAGGAATCTGGATTAAACAGTCTACTCTCAATATAAAAAAAATAAATTCACATTCGCTCAGTTGAGGCTTTGCAAACACATGATCACTGACCACATGACATTAACTTGTCGGCCATTTTGGACATGTGACAATTGTGGTGACAATACAGGATCCAGTGAATAAGGCCCCAGTCATACAAGCCTACAGATTGGACCGCCACCATCTGGTAAATAGCAGTCATCACAGAAAACTGAATATTTCCCAACCTGTTATGAGTCATTGCTGGAGGTTGATGGCAGCGACTGGGAACATGATCGCTAAAGTCCTAGTCACAGAGGCCTACAGTCAGTGACCCCATGGCAACCAGCAGGTAAAAACACATATTCCCCAAAAACCTCTTTGTGATTGCTTCAGTTGCTTGCACATTGCTGCAGTCGTAGTTTGAATGGGTGTGACGGCTTTTTCTACAAACACCGGTCGGCTCCTCTCTGAGCTGTAGTGAAATTATAAAAAGCAAGACACAAACCAGAAATGGAGACCATTTGCTTTCAACTTAAAAGCTGCGCCATTTGAAACCTCTGAGACACAACTTTTACTTTGAGGCCAAACCTTCTACATTTCCAGCTTGCGTTGAACTTTCTCAAACTGTACTGATGCTTGGCTAGCAGTAAGCAGTAAGCGAGTATCTTCATACAAATGTGAAAAAGTACAGGTTTATATTGCAATCTGCTAGCAAGGTTTGGGATTTAGCACCTTCTTTGCAAACAATTTCCCCAACCAGTTTCCATAACAACCAGTGATTGTATAACATCCAATGTGGCAGACACATAAGAAGCAATGTGAGTCCTGAAAAATCAGCTGTTTAGTTTAAAAACAACAATATCATGAAATACTGAAAAATGAATTTTGGCAGTATTGCCTGCCTCAGCATCCTGCTTTTGCGTCCTGATTCCAGTGTACCTCAACATTTGTTTCATAAAGTCTTCATGGTACAATGGTACTATGAATGGATAACTCATGGTGGGAGGTCTCACTATGTGTCGAATGTACAGAAGTGTGTTGCTGACCCACCCTGTGCTGGGGGAGGAACGTCTCTCTGACACTTGGTACATTCCCCTCGTGCTCCCAGAGATGCTCGAGTTTCTCTGGAGAGAGAGAGAGAGAGAGAAAGACAAAGAAAACAAAGAGTCAGATCAAACGTGTTATTAATAAAATGTCATGTTTTCCCATCATTCTCAAACATTATTTTACAGGCTGATCTTTTTTTTTTTATGATAGAGAAATGCGAGCATACATATTTTACCAATACACAAAATACAAAAAGACATTTTATTGAAGGACAAGATACTGTATGTATTTCTAACAAACAGCTGTCGCACTAAATTAGAACTGCTACAAAAATAAATCGAGTACAGAAGCCTGCTTAAAAAAATCCCACTGGAAGTAGAATGAAATCATAGAAAATGAAACTGCAGCCTATTTTGCAGTTATCTGGGGAAGGTTTTCTAAACGTATCTCAAACGGTCTCTGTTAGTTCTGATTTTTGTCAAACAGAATACAATCATGACTAGAATGAATAAAAGTTGTTTTCTAATTAAAGGTAATTGTGTGTGATTCAGTGACGTGTTTTCATCACATTTCATTTTCTTGAAATGTGAGACGAAATGAGACGTTACTGTACTGTACACACGAACAAGGCATCTAAACGAATGGGCAGGATAATTGTCGTGAATGTGAGTGTGAACGTGAACATTTGTCTGTATTAGCCCCACGACAGACTGGTAACCTGTCCAGGGTGTAACCCACCTTTTGCCACATGACAGTTGGCACAAGCTCCTGCCGCCCTGAATTGGATAACCCAAAGAAAATTGATGGATGGATGGAAAGTAGTCAAAATATCTTTTTCTAGAGCAAAATGCTGGATGGACCTGACTGAGTAATCAATACTTGTATCCATCCACTGTACTCACTGCAGAGAGAAACCTGCAATCTAAAATGTTTGGTTGCAGCTTGGAGAGCAGGTTTTTAAAATGTATTTGCTTGTAAGTGTGCAATCTGACTCTCTGTGTTTGCCAGCGCAAAATCTTCCTTGTCGCTCATTCACACCATGCTCAAAGCTGCATGTGCACTGAAGTGTGCGTGGTTGAAGCCATGCCAGGTGGAACTCTGTGTACCAAACCGGCGACGTGCCACAGAGGGAAAATGTGCGCAAACACAGACAGTCTCCCTCCCTCTCTTTTTCTCTGCTTCACTCACACAGCTTGTTTGTGGGCCACTGCCAGTGAAAATGGACCGTGGAGAAAACAGGCGAGCGTCATCCGTGGCTTTCATTCCTGGACAGACTGCAGTGAAGGCAGAGCAGGAGCACATCTCCAAGAAATGGTTTTAATCAAATGCATTCATCGGGAGGTATAACTCAATTGGGGGGACTTAAATTCGAGCCAAACGTCAGCATTTGTCTATTTCTACCTCTTCTGCTCTCTGTTACACACCCAAAACACAATAAAGAATCACAGTCAAATTAAAGCTACTGTATATTCCTCTCATTCACTGTGAAAATTACATTACAGTCAGCCTGGAAAGAACAACAGAGTGAGCAGGAAAACCTTCCCTTCTCTCACCACCAGTCCTAAAATACCCCTGTCACTCTAAAACCTGTCTCCTAGGAAGATGAGGGCGACCTTCCTCAGGCCATATAGAGAGGTGGAGACATCGCTGGGTTTCCCTTGACAGTATAACAAGGTGCCAACCAGTTAGTGCCTCCACACTTGTACTTGTCATGCTGATTATTCATAGTCCTACAGTGCACAAGCATGTAGACAAGAAACTGACTAAATGTAGGTAGTTTCAGGTCATTCACAGGTCACGTGGTTCTCTAATATTTCAAACCACAACAACAGTCACTTTGAGATACTTTATATTGTAAGTTAAAGATCCTACAATAATACAGAGAAAACCCCAACTGTCAAACAACCTTTTATGAGCAACCACATGGCAAAAATGGGAAGGAAAAACTCCCTTTTAACAGGAAGGAAGGAACCTCTGGCAAAAGCACTTAGCTTAGTGCAGATTTAGGGATTTTGTATTTAGTCACACTAAAGTACAAAAAGGAAGGCAACCTCCTCGCAACTAGTAAATAAAAATAAATATATAAATATCAGTGGTTTTTGATCTGGTAACTGATTGCAAGTAGTTGCAGCTGCCAGCTGGTCACCAAATGTTTAAACGTGCCACACTATCAATCAGTTTCAATCATGAGGCGACTGCACATTTCACCTGATGGGAGGCAACCTTTCTCCAAACAATCACAGTCCAATTCAGACTGACTGAACTCTCAGACAGATTGGATAACCAACTGGTTTGCAAGCAACTGCCATGTAATTTATAAACAAATTCAAACTGCCAGCACATTGCAATCAATCTGAGTCAGTCTGCACTGACGAACGCAACACATCTGCAGCACGTCTCCTTGTAACAGGGGCCTCCACTGGTTAGATTCTGGTTATGTTCCTATGTGAAAGCGAGGTTGTTGATCTCCTGTTTCATTTTGCAGTTAAATCGCCATCCTGTAGTAACAATGTCACTATCTGAGCAGAGATTTCTGTGTGTATGAGGCTCTGGCTGAACTCTAAATGCAAGCAGTTAATGTGAATTTCTGTGCATCCTGCTGTCATCTGTTGCAACAGATTTGCAACAGATGACAGCAGACTTGCAATCTTTACCATTTTATGACAGTTAATCACCCATTAACCACACACAGACTCCATGCCAAAGCCAACTTGACATCATTCAATCGCAAACTGATTGCAGACTGGCTCTTGATGCCGTCTTTATGCAAAAAAGTCCCTTTGAAAATGGAATCTGACTGCGAGTACTGCTGATCCCCGTCTTTGAAGCAACAAGATTGAACGTTCGTTGCGACTATTGCAGTCATTGTGGTTATGGCACATTGTCCGATCAGTGTTTTCCCTAAAGTGTGACTGTAGCAGGCTTTTTGTCTGGTAAGTTGATAGTGGTTTATGGTGTTGATGTTTTTTAACCTCTTCTGAGACTGTTGTGTTCCTTGATGCCTGCTGGATTTGTCAGTGTTAGAAAGGTTTGTGAGCTATGATGACTACAGCAGAAGAAGTTGAAGAGAAATACTTGTATTCTGCTGTTCTGTCAGAGTCTGACATGAACTCAGATGAATGAAATATGCATTAGTGCATTCTTATCCTCATCATGCTCGTGGGCTGCATAAAATATTACCAAGAGCCACACTTTAAAAGCCCTGACCTTAGAAAGAAGGATCACTCTGAATCAATACATTCACTCTTCTAAATCACCACCTTTGTCTGCCCTGATGCCCCGAAAGGTTCACTCGATGGTTTGAGGATGAAAAGGAGGTGAATCATATGCTACGGCCAGATCTCAACCCAAGTGAAGAGCTACTGGAGAATTTGGACTGATTGGTCAGATAACATCCAATGATGGAATATCATTTGGAAAACATGTGGCCACAGTGGCCCAACTCCTTAGTAAAACACTTTATTTTGAAGATTTGTCTGTAATTGGTCACCTGCCTGTAAAGCGATAACCCGAGGATGCCGACGTCATCTGTGCACTCGGAGACGGTAATCTTAGGACATGATTTCTCTCAGGCAGCTCTGCACCACATCACATCTGATTAAAAATCATGCTGAAATCTTGAGTGAGAGCAAGAACTGTTTCCATGGCAGCATACACATTAGTGCATTGTGAAACAGGTGACCTCTTTTTTTTCATAAGTGTCGTACAGTAATTTGAATAAGTGACATTAAGAACAGACTCTGTGTGCTTTTATAGCTTTTTTTAATCATTGTGTAATACGGCAAAACAAAAGGAGCAAAGAGGCATGGTTCAAGCACCCAGCCTGGAGATAAAGAGCTGCATTTCAGTTTTCTTTTTCATGGGAGCATACTTTCTGATGAGGATGTACCGAGCTGCACAGCGTCACTGTTCCAACAGCTTTGATGCTGAATGCTAAATAAATGGGAAACAACTGTAATACTGTACCTACTGTATACCTACTGTAATAATCTCTTGATGAAGGAACATCACATTGATACAGTATAAAATAAAATGGTTTGTACATTATCAGTTCAATATATATAGCAAGGCTTGCCCCCATATTTTTGGTAC
>VUQG01024848.1:0-10243 GCA_015106755.1 Etia nguti | reverse complement strand
TTTTGGTACTGGAATTTGATTAATCCGTTTTATTTTAATTTAAAGCACTTTGGTTATAAATGTGCAATATTAATAAAATGCACCTGCATATATAAAGTGGGTGGATAACAAACAATATAACCTTAAATAAAAACATCTGTACAGTCTAATTAAAGTCAACAAGACGATCCCAAATGACTTAAAAGGCATCAAACAAATGTTCACAATGCACTTTCACGCTCTCGTGTTCCACAAACAAACCCGAAGCCTAAAATCTGAACTGAAACACAAATAAACTTGCTATGGCGCCGATACCATTTTCAATTTATGCAGTAACGCACCGCAAACATATGCTGCATACTGATATTTACATACGAGCAAACTGGTGACATTTATCAGTGTCAGTGGCTAAGTTTTATCTGTTGTGTGACATGAATTTTGCACTAGCTAAATTGTTTCAGAAGGAGTGATAAAGAACTCATTTTTGTTTATTTATTTTAGAGCCTGACTGACCGATACAGGATTTTTAAGACCAACAATGTTATTTGGCGATTTAAAAATACGGGGGAAAAAATATGGGGATTCTAAAGATGACTAGAGATAGTTTGCATCCAAATATCACGTCACGTTTGACCTCTGATCTCACTTTTAATTTTCACATCTGCCTTTCTTACAAGTTGACCCCAAAACATGTTACATATGTATAAGTGAGAATTGCCAAGAGAAAGAGACTGAGGTGTCTAGTTAGTTTGAAATATACTGTAGTATAATATGATATACTACGCACAGGTTGTTCATGTCCAGTTATTTACAAATCAGTACCTATTTCCATGATCTACTCCTACATAATGTTTACAATACTATTAAAATACAATGCAGTACTATTCCCTTAGAAGTAAATACTGCTCAGAGAGTGACGTGCCTTGGCAGAGGTTTGTCTTGTTTTACTTCTTATGTTTTCACAGAAGGGGTAATAACGGCTCCGAATAAGCAAACTGAATAAAAATATTAGAGTTTGGTGCATCACTAAACCAGAATTATAACTTATTTAATTTCAATTGCTCATATGTGAAAAACAGGCAGCGACAACCCTTCAGATCAGTAAAACACAGTAGACTTGCTGTCTCAGGCATCTTGAAGTCTATTACCGGTTCGAGCTGTGGTGCATTACAGAGGCATAAATCAATACAATCTATGCTTATGTACTTTTCATCAGCAACAAGCTGCTCTGTTAATGACTGCCAGAATGCTGGAAGTGGAGTTTCCTGCAGTTTAAGGAGTCTTTAAGAGTCTCTGGAAGTGAAAAAAAAGTCTAAATACTATTGAAACATTACTTATTTGCAATAAAACTAAGAATGTTACTTACTTTTGCCAGTTAAAATATTATGCCAGTTAAAATGTGCTACAAAATTACATTAAAAAAGTTCATAAGAAAATAAATCAACAAGGTCAGTGTGACAAGGAGCAGTTAAATATTTAAAAACCAATTTGTACAGCGGGTGTCGTTACATATGGCAGAAAATATGTTATATACTGCATTATATATATTTTTTATTTTGACAGGAACGATCAGACATTTCATAGTGTGAACCTACAGCAATGTGTATTCAAAGACCCTAACCTGGCGTCCGTTGCCCTTCGAGGCCTGCAGGCTGCAGCGTCCCAGGCTGCCGTTCGGTGTGGTGCCACAGCTGCTGATGATCTGCAGCTGTTTTTCGGCCCGGTCGGCTCGGTCCAGAAGCTCCTCAATGAACTGCTGCAAGCGTACCTTAGCGTTGGCTTCACGGGCTGCCGTCTCCTGAAGGAACTGGTCAATCTGGGAGACCTCCCTGTGGGCACAAGGGGAAGAAGTGTGAACCTTTCCTTCTTGCTGGAAGCTAGGATTCTTTAAATGGGATATTTGGAGGGCTGTGGGGTAAATTACAGATCTGCTAAACCTCCTTCACAGCAGAAACATTCATCTCCTGATGACATTTTTAAGTACACAAGTTTATTTATGAGCGGTACGGATTCTGCCTTTAAAAACCTCTCTTATGCATCCACCAGCTGTACTGTCCTTTTCTGAAAACAGACACCGAGGGTTGATGACAGAGATAAATAAACAATACAACCACAAAAGCAGAGCGAGCAGAGGGTGAGAGAGCAGCTGGATACTTGCACTGCAAACACAGCAGGGCAAATTCCTGTCATTTCAAGGGACAGCATGTGACCCAGACAGCCTTGGTCTTAATTTCAGGGCAGTTTAATAGTCTCAGATGCATTTTGCATTCAATTATAGTTGCACTACTTTCTGTAATAGCTTCCTCTGCTGGCACCATGTGTGTGTGAGGGGAGAAGGAACCAGTAGAAGAGAAGACAGCTTACTGAAATCAATGACAACTTGTTAGCCAGCTGCAAAAGCTTCAAAACAAAAGCTTCTCATCAAGTGTAAATTTATCTAAAACTAGGGATGGACAGATGCTGACCGACCCTAAATGTCTCTAAGAGTGAAGTGACCCAGAAGTATGTGTGTGGCAGCCATAATAAGAGCTGCTCTAGATACTGAGGAAAGGTGCTCTAGTGCTTCCTTTATTACCTCCTTTAGGATAGGACACACTGGACCATCCTTTATCCAAGTAAAAGAGGTCATTCATAGCAATGCCGTTTCAACCATTCATAATAACAATAACATAACTGCTAATTAAATGTTAGTTATGAATGTGTTTTTTTATTTCATGCCATAACCTGCAGGTAAGTTTAGACTTTTGATGCCAAGCGGTTAAACCTATAGTTCGTAATTTACTTACATCAAAGTTGGTTTAAACTTCTTTAGGGTTCACTGTAGTTCAATTTGTATTCGCTTTTTAAGTGCAGTCAGGTTCACCTTTCCTTCACACTGTGATACTGATTGGAAAGTGATTCGGAAAAGGAGAAAGGAGGTAATTTCTCTGGACTATTCAACTGTACTGTAAGTCAGATAAGAGAGAAGCTGATCCTACTGACTTAAAGCTGAATAGAGGCATAAAAATAATACAAGATGAATAAACAGGTAAACAAAAAATGCAATGAAAATATATCAGTTAATGAATGAAAAGTAAAATAAAATAAAAAGAAAGGTCTTGTGTTTGCTTTTAAAAATCTCAACAGTCTCAGCAGCCACCAGGTCATCAGGTAGACTGCTCCATAAACGTGGAGCACAATAACTAAATGATGTCTCTGTGACTGGGAGCCTTAAAACAGCAGAGACCTTACAACTGGTGTAATGTGGCCTCTCTTTCTGGTCCTTGCCAATACGTGCAGCCGAGATTTGAAGATGATACAGCAGTGACCAAGATTTCTCTGGAAGAGCAGAAAGAAGAGGACTGATCTGATTGATTAATCCTGTAAGCGTGACTCGGTGTCTCTGCATTAGCTTAAGAATGACACGGTCGGACTCTTGCAATGTGCTTGAAATGATAAAACTGTAACTTATTGTGGGCAGCAGAGACACGGTAAGTATGAAGCACTGACAAAGCTTTAGCTTTTTAGTAGAAAAATAATAAGAAAAATAATAAAATAAGACACAATAGATAGAATTAAACAAGCAAGTTTGAACACATCATAAGTCCGACAAGAGCAAGTTCCACAACTTAGGAGCCACAGTCCTTTGGTCTTTTGAAAAGTTTTCCCTTGTTGCCTGATACAAACTAACATTTCCAAATCTACAAAAATATGTGAATGGAATATTTAATGCTCATCAATGCAAATGTCTACAGCTTCCAAAAGCTGTAGGTTTTTTTCCTTTACTGGTCTCTAACTACGTCCTTAGAAACGGCCCAGTGTTTACTGTCTAAACAATGTCAGACAGGAGAGCTTAATAAGCCATCTGACCTTGACGAACCAAAAGAAAATCATTAAGAGTTCAGAGGATTCCTGCAGACATGGAATGGAGACATATAGTCCGTGTCGCTTCAATTTATATGGATTTGTGGTCATGAAACAAGCAAAGCCACTTATTTCATGTCAAATTAATGTCAAACATCTGCTGTTGCTAAACCATCATACGATGCAGAATCCAAAACAGCAACAACACGCACAATTTCCTGAAATGGGGACGAGCTGAGATAAAAATAGCTTCGAGCCTGGCACAGATAACTTTTCTTATCTTCAGGCAAAGATTATAAAAAATACGACTCCAAAATTAGTCAAGGTAGCAAACTGTAGGGCAGCAATAAATGTGCCTTAACATCAGTGAGTAAATAATCAGCGAGTCTGGAAATTATGTCAGAATCAAACGGCTTCTCTCCATGATGAAATGTGATCAACTGTGATTAGAGCTCGGAGTCACTTAGTAATTGCTCACAACATGAGATAGCATGATTCCTATCGAGTGCTCACTAACCGAATTGCATAAACTTGAGCGTAAATTGATTAAGAGGACTGCTACTGTACACTATCTACACTGCTCGAGATAAAAATCTTTGTGTTTATGTACACAGAAAACATGAAGCATGTGTTTCTTGTTGTAAACTGTCTTATCTCACCATCACCACACTGTTAATTCCAAACTGTAGTTTTGCAAAAGGAAAAAGGGAAAAATCCAGCCCAACACATTTAGGTGATCTTATCACTGGGGACAAGCTGAACATAAAGACAGATGCCAGGACCTGGTTTTAGCCAACATGAAGATAAAAAACTGTTCAGCAGAGAACAACATTCTGCAGAGGACTTTAAATCTTTAGATATATTTAAATCCAGATTTTAATGTTATGTTTCCACAGCTTTTCTTTGTCCTGTCTTTCTCCCTTCACCCCAACTCTGTATGCTAGTTGAAGGGTACATGACCCACATGACGACACCGAATTCTGAAAATCTGTATGCCAAGTTTGGATGCTCAACTCCTGATCATTTATGACTGACAGAGTTTGTGTATTATTGTGTGATGTATAGCACACATGTGTGCTACACTGTTGTCTCACAGCAAGAAGGTCCTGAGTTCAATTCCACCATCAGGCCGGGGCCTTTCTGTGTGGAGTTTGCGTGTTCTCTCCGGGTACTCTGGCTTCCTCCCACAGTCCAAAGACATGCAGTTAGTGGGGATAGGTTAATTGGTAACTCTAAATTGCCCATAGGTGTGAGTGTGAATGGTTGTCTGTGTCTATGTGTTAGCCCTGCGACAGAATGGCGACCTGTCCAGGGTGTACCCTGCCTCTCGCCAGCAGTCCAGCCCCCCCCCCGCGACCCTGAAAAAGGACAAGCGGAAGAGAATGGATGGATGGTATAGCACACAACTGGTCTTAATTGTCTTTCTGTGTAAAATCCACTTTACAAATAAAATTGCTCCGCCTCAAGGAAAAGAAAGGATATACAATAACAGAACAACCAATGATTTGAGTAGTTTCCTCTCCTCTTTGTGCAATCTAAGATGAGCTTTCATAGATAATAAGGTTTACACAGAACAGTCTCCAGTCAAATTAACCATTTTTAGTGAATGATTGTAGTTCTTAAGGCTGGTGACTATTACCCTCTACAAAAACCATATGGTAAATGATGGATGGAGGAGTCCTAAAGTCATAATGACGTAAATAAGCAAACTGCTTCTGCAGATTATATCATTTAATCATCCTACACTAAACGATGCATCTCATTATGTTTAATGACTTCAAGTACTATTTACTTTGATTTAATAATTAGATCTGTACGTAATGAGACGCCTTATTAGAAAACCTGAAGCTGATGTTTTGTTCTCGGTTTAATAAAGAGAGGACACAATGACTGAGTATCGCTTTAAGTTCAGCCTCCAGAAAAGTAGCATATATCCATCTGAGAAAGTCTAGGAATAGACATTATTGAGCTTGGTTAGTATGCGCTCAAAATTAGGGCGCTTGTGATCCAGGATCTAAATTTTCATGCATCTTTAATTTGTCTTAATTAATTATTCAGCTGTATCAGGAGATGGATACACCAACCCCGTGATGGACGCCACACAGGAACACTTTTCCCTTCCATCCCCAATGCTGCCTGACAGCCTGACAGAAGCTTTACTCGGTCTTATCCTAACGAAGAGGGAAGGAAATCAGGCGAGAGAACAAAAGAACACGATCGATGGTAAAGGATGGTCAGAAAGGAAGAAAAGGAAAAATAAATATTTCTGTCAGTTTTTTTTATAAGATTTAAATCCAATAAAAAGGGCAGACAAGGAGACAAGAAATAGGGAGCTGAAGCTGAAGAGGAAGGAAGGGCCACAAAGACTGTGAGGAAAAAAAACACTGCAGAAGCTAACAGAACAGACAGCAAACAGAAAGCTGCAGTCATGTGGAAGAAGAAAGCACAGGAGGTTTAAGGAGAAGAGGGAAATGGGATGTAGCTGCTTCCTGTTGTCAATCCCAATTTTTTTACACACACTGACATATTCACAACACCTCACTCTCACAGTGACTCACTCACACCTCAGAAAAAATGCCTCAAGGTGATAACGTGCCTGGGTGTTTACCTGGAAAAGAAGAAATGCCATCTTTTCAGGCTATTCCAGGTGAATGTTAGCCAATGGTGACATAGAATTTTGTCCTTTCATCCACTTTTCAGTGATCTTCATAGTCAAGGACACAGCATACTTCTTTTTTTCACACTTCCTTTTTCTATAACTTTAAGTAATAATTAAGACCTTGTAATAAGAAAAAAAAAAACTTAACAGCTGAGAGTTAACTGAGAAGATGAAAGTTTCTCTGACACCGGTAAGCTGATGGTTAGCTTACTTAACAAAAATACTGCAAACAGTGGGAAAATAGTATGCTAAGATTTGTCCAAATGTCACAAATAAAAACAATGTACAACATTCATCCTATTGGTCCTATATTATTTTGAACTTCTGAATGAAAATATCAAAAGAAGTTCAACCTACAGGACTCAAACGCACTCTTACCACTTAATGTTTGTCTGAGTTCTCCAGCCTGCAACTTTATAGTTGTGGCCCACTTTCACATCTCTTTTGGAGAAATTTTTTCATAGTATCTTTTTTCTCCAAAAAACACGGCTGCTGGTGCCAGATGAGCTGGTCTCAGATTTTATGAAACTGCTGATCTGCTGGGATTTCCCCAAACAACCATCTCTGGGGTTTACAGAGAATGAAAAAGAGAAAATATTAAGTGAGGAGCAGTTCTCTGGGTCAAAATGCCTTGTTGATGCCAGAGGTCAGAGGAGAATGACCAGACTGCTTCAAGATAGGAAAGCAACAGTAACTCAGATAAATCTGTTTTTACCAAAGTATGCAGAGGAGCATCTGTA
The DNA here is from genome assembly GCA_015106755.1 of Etia nguti. Lineage (NCBI taxonomy): Eukaryota > Metazoa > Chordata > Actinopteri > Cichliformes > Cichlidae > Etia > Etia nguti. Next base: position 3,022 of record VUQG01024848.1, on the reverse strand, counting down.
AATGCACAACAGAGTTGAACATTGAAACAGCTGCAGCAAGGTTCTGTCATAGTCCTGGGACTATTACCCGGTGTTTTGTGTTCTCTTGTATTTTTGTCATTTGGTGTTATGTTTTAGGTCCACTGTTTCTTCTAAAGGTTCCTAGGTTATTCTGTTTAGATGTCGTTTATTAGATTTCCCCCTCGTGTCTTTACCCCCTGTGTATCTGAGTTCTTATGCCTCGTTTTCCCTCCTTGTGTTTTTTTTCCATGCTTTCCCAGCCCGTTATGTCTGTGCTCTCCCCATGTTCTCTCCCCCTCCAGGTGTACTTCCTGTTTTACTTTGATAGTCTCCCGTCGGTGTACGTCATGTTGTGTTTGCTCCTGTCCTGCCCTGTGTTGTTACAATTATCAGTGTCAGCTGTGTTCCCCGTGTGCTCCCACGTCCCTCGTAATCCTTCTGTGTATTTATGTCCGCGTCTTCCTCAGTTCCGTGTCGCCTCCTCCCTCATAGTTGTGTGCGTCTCCCCGTGCTTCCTTGTGAGTTAGCTTTAGTATTTCCCAGTTTAGTTTTTGTATCGCCCTTTTGCCTAAATAAAGCTGCATTCTGAGTTTAAGTTTTGTTTCCTGTGAGTTTGCGTTTGGGTCCTCTCCTGCCTGCACACAGCCGTTTCATGACAGGTTCAGGGTGGTGCTGATGCAATGGTGTGGGGAAATTTTATTGGGATACTTTGAACCCTCTTAGTGCCAACTGAGCATCCTTTAAATGCCATAGTCTACCTGAGTGTTGTTGCTGATCATATTCATTCCTTTATGACCACAGTGTACACATCTACTGATAGCTGCTTCCAGCAGAATAATGTGCCGTGTCACAACTCCACAGTCACCAACTTTCGATCAAATCTGGTTTGTGGTGGAACACATCATCGATGTGCAGCCAACAAATCTGCAGCAACTGTGAGATGCTAACATGTTAATATGGAACAAAACCTCAGAGGAATGTTTTCCAGCCCCTTGCTGAATCTGTGCCACAAAGAATTAAAGCAGCTGTGAAGGTAAACGCCTTTCTCTCCTTTAACAAAGGACAGCTGCTTGCATGTCATTCTGTTTTGACACCTGGATTTTTTATTCTTGTTTCTGATGGTTTGTTTTTTGGTTTACATTGTGTTATCATGTCATAATGTCACACATTTGTATGCATTACACCGAAGCACACAGTGAGGTAGGCAGCCTGAAGAGGTGCGCAAAGAGCGTGGCGACATAAGAGGAGATGTGAGACGGACGAGGATGAAAGGCTGTGAGAAAGGGGATGATAAAAGAGTTGCAGGCTAAAATGTGCTGCTTTTTCGCAGAAAACCTGGTTTCCCAAGAAACCGCTAATCCTGGTCTTTGCTGCCTCCGATCAATCGAGAGAAAATAAATATTTTAGTGCGGGTGGACCAGCTCTCTCGAAATCTCAATTCCCATTACGAACCCCAGATGGCTGAGTAACCCTGAGATACAACAGCAAGGTGACGATCTGCACCATTTCAGATGCATGAAAGAATGAATTCATTACATGGGAAAGGCCAACGAAAATTCAGGTGTCTTTAGAAACAGAATGGATACGTCCTGAAAAGCATGTTCGCAGTAATGACCACAGAGGTTTTGTTTCTCTGCATCCAATCTTTCAGAAAGCACAAGTGCAAGTTCAACAAAAAATGTGGGAGAAGATAACCAGTCTACAATAATGATGGTATGACTGAGCAGTAGATGTCTTCAAAACTGCTTATTTAATCAAATACCTTGTGAACCACAAATATAGCAAGTCTGCTAATTTAATTAAGCAGTAGCAGGTTTTCTATTTGGGATTTTAAATGAACAGATTATTAAAATTGGTTCCATGAAGTCATTTTTGATCACTTGCAGATCAAAGAATTAAGAAATGTTTTGCAAGGGAGACGAGCATTTTAACATATACAGTACTGTGTAAAGGTCCAGAGTCATCCATCATTTCTTTATTTAGTTAGGCAAATAGGAAACAGGTGCAACAGTTTATTGAAATGTGCAAACACATATGGAAGTACACTATATGAGGCAAAAACAGAGTTTGTATAATTCTAACAAGCTTGAAAGTCAATATCTGGTATGACCACCTTTGTTATTCAACACAGTCTGAACTCTCTTATGCAGATTTCTTCTAATTTCTTTAAGTAGTCTTCAGGAATAGTTCTCCAGGCTTCTTGAAGGACATTCAAAGCCTTTTGTTCTGATCTCTGTCAAAATGATCCCACACTGCTTCGGTAAAGTTGAGATGCGGGCTCTGGGGAGGCCAATCCATGACTGATAGTGTTGCATTGCATGTTTTTCTATCCATGTGTGCTTTTACTGTATAGCATAAACACTCATATGTCAAGTTAAATTTGATGCCCATTTAATGAACACTGTCAAAAACAGTCTAAACAGTCTAAAAAGGCATTCTTCAGGTCTAAACAAGTCTTCAATAATGAGTTGTACTTTAAATGCTGTTTAACTGTGTGGCACCTTCCACTGTGAACATTGCATTTATATAACAGACAGAGAAGTAGGAGGAAATTAAAAAAGAAACTTCAAATAAACATATGTTAAATATGATATAGGGCTGGGCGATATGGCCCAAAATTCATATCTCGATATTCTTTAGCTGGATGGCGATATACGATATATATCTCAATATTTTTTTTAAAGCCATAAAGTAGGAACAAAAAGAGAGTTCTTAGTCAAAGCTGTGTCCAAGATCTCACACAGGCACTTTTACTAACATTAAGCGTAGATGTACATGAAAAAAATTACTCAGAAATAAATTATCAGCATTTATTAAATAATAATGCTCCATAAATAAAATAAAACAATGTTGTTTTGTGCATAACAAAAAGTTCACACCTGTACAGTCAAAATGTAAACTAAAAGACGCTGAGCATAATAACAAAGACAGACAGATTTCGCAGCTGCTCTGTTCCCAAGTTCTACTGCGTGACTGACAGCCTTGAGTTTGAAATCATCTTCGTAACCATGTCTCTTACAGG
>VUQG01024846.1:31566-81002 GCA_015106755.1 Etia nguti | reverse complement strand
TGAAGAAGTCACTTGGATGAGTGAGGAAACGTTTCTCCCACTGAAAACGCTACGTCCAGATAAACAGAATCAACCTTTTGGGATTTCCTTACCTGGATGATTGAGCATGCATCAAGCATGTTGTTGGGTGTTCAGTAAGCATTGAATTAAAAAAAAAAAACAAAAAACAGGACATGGTTATAATTATGTATAGAAATGATTGTGTGCTCAGGGACACCATAGTCAGTGAAGACAGTTCATCGTAAGTTAAATCCTCACAAAAAGAAAAATATACTTAGACACGATCCAGAAAAACTGCTGGCTTCTTTAAGCTTGTTAAGGTGGACTGGAAACCTGTGCTGTGGTCTGACCAATCAGAACTTGGAATTGTTGAAATTCTCCGGTCTAAAGGGGAGAAGGAACAAGTTATTCAATACAATGAAAGATATCTTGGCCCAACTTAAAAATGTGCTGGCATTTAAACCAATGCATACTTAAAAAAATGCATGTTTCAGTTTCAACATTTGATATATATCATGTCATCATTGCATGGTGATTTTTTTTCAATATGCAGAGCGTACCAGCATTTTGAAAACAAGGTTGCGTTAAATTTCGGCGGTGCACGACTAATTTCACAATCTCCTGTTTTTGTGTAGAAATCTATTCAAAGTTTAAAATAATGGTGTTTTTTGTAAAAGAGCTTCAGCGGTGGCCATCTGGATCTCAGTGTGAATCTCACTAAGCCCATCTGCCAACCCCCCGTCCTACAACCAGGGGGTTTAGGGCACACTTTGCTCCGGCCTTCACTGCTTTTTGAACACTTGCGCGAGACATTTCATGTTCAAACTGACAGACACCATATTGCACGTAAAGCTTTGGAGCCTGTCTGGGTGCAATCGCCAGACACCCAAACTCCAGTTAGCCTGCAGCCAAGTTAGCTGACCCAACACTCTTGGCGTGGGGCAAGACACACTCTCCACAACTTTATTACCATCATTGGCTATTGTCATTTTGATTTGTTAATCTCAATCTGCCATTGTTATGACAAGCCGCCCCTCCCCTTCTCATCATTTATCACTTTGTCGTGTGAGCTACACATCCCTGCTAAATCTGTTTATCTATATAGTTGATTTTATATACATATATATGTGATTGCATGCATCACAGTAGTTTTTTTAATGCTCCTTACTATAGGACAGAAATACATGGAGGCTCCGAAGCACATGACCTTTAATAAAAGGCAACCTTCATGGCCCAGTGGATGATAAAGGTGATTATTTTCATGTGGGTGATTTTTTTTTTTTTATTGTACAAAATGAATTCTGTTCAGTATTTCCCTTTGAACATAAAATCATTGAAGTTTCTAGTTTCATAAATGACATATTTAACTTTATATCCAAACTCTTGTTTGAAAAATAGTTGTTCTTAAGTTAAAATATAACCGTTTAAGACACATGGCCACACAACCAATGTTACCCTTGACTGTCTGCCACTTTTTGAAAACGGCACTTTGAAGTTTTTACCACAACTGTTTGTCTGAAAATCTGTAAAATGTGTACATTTTAGTTCTTTTAAGTAAAGTACCTACACGCAAATTAATTCTAACAGAATTATAATAAAAGTTATTATGTTTTAAATCTGTACCTTTCATCAGTTGGTATATTTTTTTCTTAGAATGTAAAAAGGTATATTAAATACAACATTTTATATTTCTGGTGTCAATCCTTGTACTAACTACGCAGTAATATTTAAACTAGAAGTCTAAAATATAAAAACATGCAAGTGTACAATGTGTAGGAATTTGAATAGAAAGGTTTATGTGACTTCCTTCCGATTTTGTGTTTTTAATAGAATTATACTGCCACACTGCCACACTATCCTTTTAAATGGAAATAAAGGGAATCAGTCAGTGTGTTGCATAGAACGAAAAGCTAATGAAATTGATTTCTTTAAGCACGCGCAGCCTGATGAGGATTGCTGACCGGATCATCTGTTTGTAGAGGGTCTTTAGCGGTCTGTCTACTGGAGCAGCTGTTAGAACTTGGCTTCGGTCATAGGTTTGGAGCTCCTCGGATAAAAAAATCCAGATTTATTTCAGAGGGTCAGTGGAATTAGACACCTAATCTGCCTATGTGGTTTAATAAGTTAACTAATCTTGATATAGACATCCTTTGTTAGGGCTCATCTTAGTGTGCTTACACCATAAGCCAGTTAATGCTATAAGTGTGATTGTGGCAACCATTTGTCAACTGAAATCCTGATGCCTTTTTAGTTGTGCACATTGTAAAGGGGTCTCAGCAGGAGACCATTAAGTACTGGCAATTAGCCATTTATGCAACCTTACCCCATTTATGGTAGATCACTGACAGAGATAAGAAACTCTGATCCATTAAACTTCTTAACGTCTTTGTGCAGTATCACGTTGAAGTGTTTTTGTAGTTGTTGTCTAGTTGTACATAACTTCATACTCTCAAGTCTAACCATGTTGAACGCCCCCCTCCCCCCCTACTGTAAGTAGCTAAGTAGCTAAAATGGGTAGATGATTGCATGGATAATTAATGGATAGACGGCCAGGTTTAGTTTCAATGCATGATTACAAGCCGCTGGTTGTGTTTTCACCTTGTGAGTGTATGTATGTCATGGCACAGTTCGGTGGGATACAATCATCTAGCTCCATTTTCTTCATGCCGTATTGATTTTTGAGTAGCATTGTTCTCATCCTTTCTCCACTCCAATCAATACAGTCGAACTTCTTCATTTAGAGGTGTAATAAGAGGTTTCACTCTGCCACATAAACCTATTGATAGCATTGATTGATCTGCTTTGAACAGAGAGTAAGAATTTGATGGGCCTAAGAGCTTTAATCTACCCCAAATTCAGGTTTTTTAACCATCATGGTCTCTCAGTCTCTTTGTCAGTCCATCTCTTAGGTCCAGATATCTTCAGTTTTAATTGGATTGTCAGGAATTTATTTCAATAATTGATACTTAGACTAAGACCCCAATTTTGTAATTCTGGCAACGTCTCCTCTTCTTTTAACGACAGTCCTAAAATGCCCGGGAACTGAGGAGACCAGTTGGAATTTTGGGAGAGGAATATTGTACCATTCTTGTCTGATGCAGGATTATATCAGTTTAACAGTCCCGAGTCTTCTTTGCTACAGTTTTTTTTGTTTTTTTTTGTTTGGTGATGTGGCAATGGCTCGTAGCTGAATAAAGGTCTGGGTTAGTCTATGACTAAGCCATGTTGTAAAACTACAGTGCGGAGTTTAACCTTGTTTTACTGAAATTTGAAAGGCCTTCCCTTATAGTTGGGACCACATGTTTTGTGTAAAACATCTATATTTCCCCACTGGTGGTGTGTCTGTTCCACAGGCATGAATAAACTCCCACATCATAAGACTTGCAAACTTTTGAAATGAGCCCTGATAACGAGCCAGACGGTGCCTCTGTTCTTTAGCTTGGAAGACCCATTGTCCATGTTTTCCAAAGAGAATTTCAAATTTGTAAGTTTTACACTACACATTTTACAAGAGCTTTGGACAACAGACGATGGCAACGTTTCTGGATCGTGTTCACATAAGGCTTCTTCTTTGACAGAGCTTTAACCTGAATTGGCAAACTGTGTACACAGGCAGTTATTTCCGAAAGCGTTTTTGAGCCCGTGCAGGGATTTCCGTGACAGACTCATGCCTGTTTTTATTGCAGTGCTGCCTGAGGGTCCCAAGTTAATTCTCAGCCTCTTCCCTTGCACACAGAGATTTTATTCCAGATTTCATTTGATGATATTGATGTGGAGATATTTAAGTCTTTGCATTATTCTGACATTGTTCCACAATTTGTAGGTGCAGTTTTTTGCCCATCTTTACTTCAGAGAATCTCTGCTTCATCTTGTCTGCTTCTTCATCAGTCATTTAACTAACCTGTTGCTAATTAACCAAATTAACAGCAAAATCTTCCTCCAACTGTTTCTTTTTAGTACCTCTTACTTTTTGGAATTGAATAAGTGGAAGTGGATGGATGGATAGATGGACGGATTATTTTTGGCGTTTTCTTAAACACTAGTCACAGTACAGTGAAATTAGATCTGCATGTACCATATATTTTTCAGACTTGCCTATGATGCAGACTGACTCAGAAGGTAGAGGAGGTCATCTGGTAAGCTTCTGAACCCCCAAAATTGCCTAATGCATTCAACATTGTGTCTGTAAACCACCATGTGCAAATGCAGCAATAAATAAACTAAATTCTATTTCCATACAGTATATTCACTCATTTGTAGGTATTAAAGATTTCCTGTGATTACACTTTGTATTTTGTGTGTCAGCAGGACAGTGATATTTTCTAACGTGACCTCTAAAACCTAAATTAAACACTATCTAAAAGAGCATGAGCACGCCACGGAAAATTCTACCATCATGGGCAGCTCTTCTCCATGACAGCTTGATTAGTGGGTCATTGCATCAACCCTATTTTCACTGCCGTCCTACTTTTAGTCGGCATATGTTTTACTGAGCTGCATAGTTTGCATTACATTAAGTGATAGTATCTCATAAATCTGTCCAGAAAAAACATTTGCTTCTTATTTGGGAGCAGGACTCAGGTTCAAGTTGAGGCTTTGGTCAGGGCGGATGACCTGTCGAGTTTTTAACAGCGCTCCATTATCCTGGCATGCTTCACAAAGGAAAGTGATCTGTCTTGTCCTATGATGCACTGAATTATTAGCACAAAAGCTTTGTGAATACTTAGTCACAGACCTGTTTTATATTGAAGAAACAGAAGTTGGATGTCATTTAACAGTGATCTTCCATTTGCCATTAGATGGTAAATTACCCAGCTGAAAAGATGGCAACAGTCCTCACAGTTACAATGAACACTCAAGCTCTCAACATGGGGAAGACTTAGGAGGGATTCTAACAAAAACAGTGCTGGACTAAATCACTGCAGGTAGCCGTGTTGGGAGGCTGTATTGTTTTAAAGCACAATAATGGATGTAGTTATTGGCTTCTGAAGGGCTCAAACTGATGATCTGAATTTTCCATTCTGGTGAAAGAAATTAAAGCTTCCCAGTTCATATAAACATGAACTAATAATTTTTAATGGAACATCTACCAAAGAAAACATCACTCCTGTGCTCGTTTTATAAAGCCATGATAAACCATGTGAATGCTGGAGCCAGTTTTCAGCTGTGACAAGACAATGACCTAAAGCATACCTCCTTAACTTAATTTTATCCTATGATGATGAAGTAAGAAGCATGGGGGGGTTAACATGTATTACACATATATACAAGCATACAAAGCCTCCTTATGCTTAATGTGTTGACTAATATTACCAAATTGCCAAAGCCTAAAGCGAGACATTATTTGGTTTCAGGTCCCCAGAAGTGTTCTTTTATTTTTAGCTGACTACAGTAAGTTTTAGCTTTAGTTATCTATAATTATCTTTATCCGAGCTCGTGTAAGATGGACTGCTGAGAAGTAGAAGCCTGTGTTGTATTGTGACCGGTCAACACTTGATGGTCTTAAAAGGCTAAAGGACATGTGGCTTTTTTTGCAGAAATTTAGAAAGCACCGACACTGATGATGATGTGACTTTTGATTTGTGATGGGCTGCATTGGTGCACATGTCACAGGTAACGAGGCCCTGTTAATGGTGAAATGCTAAGCTACAATGCAGACAGCAGCTCGCTTGCTTATGGTTTGGTGTTTTTATGTCTCTAATATCCTTGATCTCTTGTTAATGAGAGGTAGATTGCCAAAGCTTTTGTAGGTGTTTGCTGAAAATAAAAATCATATAATAATGCAGTTCCAAGAATAGCAGTTTTTCTTCAACAGTACGGACATCTTTAGTACATCTGAGTTTGTATTCTGTTGCAGAAAGAAAATGAGTGTTTTAATAGTAACTTTTTAGTGTTTAGTTACTGTGATCATAGTTTAGTTTGAAAGTAATGCAGGGTGCTGCAGAATCATCCACGATAAGCATTCTTTCTGGCAAAAAGGCTCGCAGCACAATGCCATAAAGCCGGATAAATAAGTGTTTGGAGTACGGCTCTGATCGCAGGGTGGAGTTTGTGCAGTCTGTTGGAGCTCATACTGGGCAGGTGTGGGGAAACTCCCTCCGACACACATAATTGGCTCTACATATGGGAATCCTTCTGCAAATATTTCAGCAGATCAAACATGTAACTTCTCACTCATCCCCTGCTAAATGCTCTGCTTTTCTCTGCTCCGAATGATGGACTGCCTTTCTTTTGACAAAGTGCAGGTGATTGCTGGGGTATTAACAGCTGTCAGAAAGCTAAGTGAGTGTTGGGGACTAACAGATTTGCAAGGTAATGTGTTGAGAAACGGAGGAGTGAAAAGCGCTATGCTGTTGGTGGTCCGGGCCTGTGTACATTAAGTAAGCCTCTGGACACTGTGTCAAAACATGCTGCAGCTTCAAGAGGACTGATAATAAATCGCAGGATTCAGAAATGCAACATGTGGGTTCTTCAAAGAAAAGAGGAGCTCTCGACAGCTGCGGGACTCGACTAAACATTTGCCCCTCTACGGCTGTGTTTTTCACAACATGCTATATCCTCCTTGTTCCAGTTATCTCACACCTATTTTCACCACACAGTCATTCAAAGCATTGAGAGAAATCCCAAAGCAGTAATGACGGGAAAGTTCTTTGTTCTGGCCTCTTAGTGGAATCTGCTGGTGCTGACAGACAAGACTATTTAAGAACAGGAGCTCTTCAAATCAAACAGGACACACTCAGTGTTTAACTCTGTGGCAACATACCTGAAAGCTTGCCCTGACTCATTATACTTTCAAAGCTTGCTGGCACACCTCGTCGTGGGAATGACACTTCTCAGCCCATCTCTGTTTGAACAGGTTGATTCCACTTTCTCTCTGGGCTCTGCGTTGGGTATTCAGCAGCTTTTCCGAGTTACAATAGAATGCTAGCTGAATGCGTAAGCTCAGACTTCAAAAACATAAAGTCCTAATTGTGTCCCGATAGCGCCTACTGCTCTCTTTCAAGTGCAGGTGATTTGTGTTTTATTGTTGATGACCTGGCAGGTTGAGTGTGTGAATGTTAGATTAAAACGTAGAAAAAGGTGCTTCTGTGAATGGATGAACGAGGCTTGTAGCAAGAAGGTGCTCAAGTAGAGGAAAAAAGGTGGCTTATAATGTGCAGTGGTATGGTAGCATGCACCTATCATTAATAATATCTATTGGCATGATGGGAAGTCACAACATGTTCACACTCACAGATGTATGAGTCCGGCTGCAGCGTCCACGTGTGCATATCTGTGATCATCGTTGTATGTATGCGTAATAGTTGCAAACATGGCACCATTACAGCATCATCACTGCATTCACAGCTCCATCCATCCTGGAGCCTATCCCAGCTAACACAGGGTACTTACTTTATTCTTACCTATTAAGCCACTGTATGTGTGACACTGCTGTTGCTACATCAGTTGTTTACAGTTGTGTCTTTTTTGTAAAATACACTGCTATTCTGATAAATGCCATACTAATAAACTTTTTGTTTTTATTATGATTAGTATGAAAGCTGCAGCAGGAAGCTGCGCTGTAATTTGTGTTAGACATGCATGGGCAGTGTGGAATATCGTTTTACAATAGCCTGGTGGCTTAACTCGAATCTGCTTGATTGTTTCAATGTTCCTGTTTCTTTTCCTGTTATGATGAGGCATGTCGCTGCATTCTGAGATTTCTGTAATTAACTTGACTTTGGCCTGAGTTTTGATAGAGGTGGTGGCAGTATGATGGACAGATTTCGTTTTCTGCTCTTTTATCCTGCAAGGAGTAAAAGGCTAACACACACACACGCAGTTCTCGTGTCATTTTGGTGAAATGTTATGTCATCTAAAACACTTTAGTGACATAATTCATTCTCAGAAGCCTTTATCGGTTTTGCTCCATCAGATGTATTGATGCGGTGTTTGCCCATATAAGAGCGGGACATTAAGGTGTTCTCTGAAGACTCACCCAGTTCTACCAGTCTAATAGGAATTCAGTCACGCATCAGTGTCCGCAGCTTGCTCTCAACACCCCCTGTTCGTGTCAGAAAACAAAGGCCACGGGCGTCCCCGCAATTCATAGCTGCTGGGGCAACTGGGACAACACCTCTAAAGCAAACAGGCTTACCTGCTCTTTACAACAGCAGCATAATGCTCGGCCTTTGTTCCTTCCAATCCTCCACCCTGGTCCTTCTGCTCTATAACAGGTGCCGCTTGAAGCTGGTCGTCTGATTCATTGTTCCTTCGTTTCCAAAAGCCCATCTCTTTTTAGAAGTGCCCTCCTGGCTGACTTTGTAGGTAACTTTCTCTAAATGCACTCAGCAAACCTACAGCCTTTTATTTTGTGTGCTACAATGAAAGCATGGCTTAGTAAGTGAGCAGTTGCGTTTGTGCTTGTGTTTGTACTGCGATTTTAATGAAGGGACATGACTACTTCCTGTGAGAAATGACACGGCTCTACCCTGCTTCGCACACTCTGTTGTGGTGTGGGACAAATATTTGTTTAAATGTCACTGAAATCATCTTCAGAATGGAAATAATATATAGAAATGTTTGTTATATTTCATAGGATATCTTCTCCAAATTTTTGTTGATTAAATATGTCACTATAAAGTCCTGTGACTAATAAAATGTCTAATTTACAAATAACGTTTAATGAAAAGCTTGCATATAGAGATTATATATGCGTATGCACATAGTGAATGAATGATCACACACTGCAGTTTCCCTCAGCTCTCGGAGCTTTTGCTGTGTTGGCCCATGAGTTTGCTGTTTACTATGCTTCCCACAACAGCAGCCATCTTTTTTTATTTTAGGGAAAAGCCCCCAAAATCCTCATGCACCAAATACTAAACCCTTAGTTTCAGAACATGAGTGGACAGCTAAAGCACAACGATATTCACACCTGTCTTTGCCACTCCAAGATGTCTGTTGACCACTTGTCTTTTTACGTTCAATTTGAATGTTTCGAAACACTTACAGCCTAGTTTAAATGTTCTCAGTGCTTCTTTTCGATAGCATTATTGGCACTGGTGTGCTCCCACCAACTGTACCACAATGTCCTGCGAGGGTTTTTCCTGTAAAGAATTGTTTGCATTTTCTAAGACAGCCCAGCCTTCATAACTTGTACATGCACATGTTCAGAGGACGTTACACATTTGTTTCTGCCGTTCACAAAACATTTATGATTCCCAATTTTGTTCTAAAATGCAGTACACTCTGTTTAGGTACAGATTTTTATGAATGCACTGATTGTGACGTGTAAACAGAGTCAACGTTACAAAGTTGGTCGTGCACGAAGCGGTGCATTTATCAGCTGAAATGCTAGAAATCTGTCTTAGGTCAAAGGGAGAGATCATTATAACTGTTCCAGATTTTGTCAAGCAAAATGGAGAAAATGGAAGAAAATAAACCAGGAAATGTAATATTGACTTTAGTCAGCCGTAAACAATAGTAAAAATAAAGCGCGTGCGGCTTCCTGTAGTTTTTACCCATGTTAGCTGACGAGCTACAACTTAGCTTGGCAGCTTGGCAGCTAGCATAGGCAGCTTCATCAAGTACAAGTCAATTCTTAGGTTTTTCATTCATGGTAAAAGACAGATGACATACAGCACATACAACACTCCACCATTACAGTGCAGCGCAGTCTTGTGTATGTCTCATCACTGTTTTGGTCGGTTCCAGCTGAATTGTGCAGGTTTCATTAACATTAACCGTTTTCTAAACTTAACCACTAAGGTGAAAAAGGGACCGAGGTTAAAAAACAACAAATGATGACATGTCTAGTTATACACACTTTAATTCAACTCAGAATAGGCAAAATATGTAAGTTGCTCTTTGCTGCTGTAAACATCTGTATCGTCATCAGGGCTGCAACCTTAATACTTCTGGGTGATATTACTGTGTCAGAAACCTTAATGAGCAAAAATAGTTTTTGACTGCAGTGTAAGTCAATATTGACTGTAGGTAGATCAGTTAAAAGGTGAGAGCGTAGGTAGCAGAGACAACGATCTGACAGAGTGACCTCAAAAACATGTGTACTCTAAAAGATGATAAAGTGACAATGCAGTTTAGTTTTATTTGTTGTGAGACAGCGCTCTCCTATTAGTACTTTTAAATATTAGATAGAAGGCCAGAATAAAGCTGTTCAACGCGCTCGTTTTAGCTTGTTTCTTCAAGTCTTTCAGATACAAAGTCAGTCGGTTTGAAGGTTTTCTAAATAACTTCCTGTCATTGCCCATCTAGTGCTTGATTCTTTGTGTTTGCTGTACTCAGACTGGTGAACTGCTCTCACGTTGTATTTTCACTTTTTGTTTTGAATTCATCCCATCAGAAAATGACTTTCTATAAAGTATTCAGCTGACCATTTCAGCTTATTTGTCTCTGAAAATTCTTGTTGCTGATAACGCATACAATTTTTATACTGTCTTGCTACAGACAATACTCCAGTCTCTAGTAGAGATTTACAAAAAGATTTAAAGACTTTGGTTAGAAGACGTTTTCATCCACTAACCCTTTCAAAGGCAGAGCTTTTATATAAAGGTCAGGTCTATGCTAGTTTAGAAAAACTGCATGTTGTGGTTTCTGTTGAGAACTGAAAGAGCTTACCAAAGTAGTCTGCCCCTCCTGGCACACTACATGAACTACAAGAAGAGTGCTTTGGCTCAGCCTTGCACCAGGTCAACTTGGCATTTCTCCAACCTCACTTCCTTCAGCTTTGTCTTTCAGTTAAAAGGATTAGAAGATTCTCATCAGTGTCTTTGTTACTGTATATTCCTTGTACTTACATGCTTTGTTATTAGATGAGCCTGACCTGTACTCCGTCACAGTTTTTCTATATATGCAGTGCTGCACAAAGGTTTAAGGCACATTCTATGTTTAAATTCTTTCCAATATCATCAACTCGGTAACCTCAAGCAGATGTCTAATCAGTCCCAAGTTTGTTTTAAAGTGGAACATTGAGCCAAAATATCCATCCAGGGTGATAAACAACTATCTTCTGCCACAAGAAGAACAGTGAGTCAGACAGCAGAATCCAACCAACAGATGGTCTGGCCTGCACGGATCTCAGTATCATTAAGTCATTCTTGGATTACATGATGATACACTGAGATAGCCTAAATCCACACTAGAACTTTGCCAAGTTGTCCATGATGCTTGGAACAACCTACCTGAGAACCATCTTAAAAACTATGTAGAGAAGTATCATCAGCCATAATAAGCAGCTATGTTTTAAAACAATTTCAGTTAGACTTTGGGAAGGAACTGGAGTACAAAAAGAAAAACGGACCTTAATAATGAATAATAATCGTCCTAGGACTGCAGTCCAGATTCTGGCTGTTATCACAGATTAGTCTTCTACCAGTCTTTGCTGCTTTTATTTGTTAAATATGTATAATTTTTGGTTTTCAAAACATAACAGTGTCCAATAATTCTGGTAGACATTTGCTCACTTCACATCAAATTGTAAGGACAGGTAGGAATTCTTGTTTGGTCCAAATGCAGCCCATATTTGCAGTTTTTCTTTTGAGCCACACTACATTTGCAAATGTCATCGCTAAGTAAAAATGTATCCGCTATCTGGAAAGGGCTCATACAAGCTCTTCACTCTCCGTCTTCACCATAGACAGTATAAAACTAGGATATAGTGTCCAGGTTGGGAAAATGAAGCCAGTGTGGAGCCCCCTTAAATCTACATTATGATCTACTATCTGAAAGCCACTCAGATAGCATTAGCTGTGTTTGTCATTCTGTAGGAAAATATTTCTAATAAGTTTATGGTCCTGACCACCCATTTAGGATCATACAGAATAAAAAAAATAAAGAATCTTGTGTAATTCCTGCTCACATTATGTTTCCAAAAGGATTATCCATGGTATGCTAATTGGCTAATGATTTGTAATTCATCAAGATTTTCTGTTTGGTGCTAGATCACTCCTAACTCCTAACATTGTATTTATACCTTGAACGTGGTGTCATAGCAACCATCCTTCATTATGTCTGTTGTTGCTTTCACTGATGAGGAATGCAGCTTTGTCTTTGTAGCAGCATTTTAACAACAAGTACTTTAACATGCTAAAACTAGACTCAGAAGTTCCCACAGTTAAGTCTCTCTCATTTTATACAACAAGAACAGGTTTCCTAATGTGATTATAATAGCAAAGCGTCTGTGTTTTCAGGATCCTGACTTGAACTTCGAAGCTCGTCTTTTTTTCTTTTTTTTTATTCAGGTTTTTTTTGAGACACTGTTTGATCAAAACTCTGTAAAACTGGGGGCAGGCTGAAGAGATGAAAGGAAACAAAGCAAAGAAAACATGTCAGTAACTGCTATGTTGATCCTCGTGCACCGGAGAAGCCATACATCAGTCAGTCATGTAGGTGGTAGAGGTGCAGCAGCAAATAACTTACCAGCGCTAAAGCCGTAGGATCATGAGAGTGCAAACATGATTATTGACAGAAACACAAAGGGAGGTTTAAGCTAGTCTCATCCCAGCTGTGTGAAATTTCAGCCAAATGCAGCCATGTGCAAAGAGGGTAGGCAGGTGACAGTGTCAGAGACCATGAAGAGAAGCCCACCCCCACACCACTAATTTGTATGCAGTTTCCTTTATTCCGCCCTCTTGTGATTTTCAATCTTGACCCAGTTTTGTGGGACAAAGCCCCTCGCACCCCTGGTGTGTTTTTAATAGCTACGTCTATAGTTAATGGGCAGTCTGTATTTTTGTGTGCGTGCGTCTGTGTATACTGATCACAGGCCAACCCAATAATCCCTTTTCTGTGACATGAAGGTGTTACAGACATACTGTCTTTTCCTTTGCCCACCTTCTGCTTGAGTATTTAAGCCTTATTGCCCTTGACACGCTGCCCTGCAGAGAACAAGCCTATCCTGTTTGTGTAACTCACTGCGGACAGAGTGGGGCACTGTTTCCCTACTTTTCCTGAAGAGACCCTCCTGATTAGGTTGTGAATAGAGCTCTAGCCGCCAAGGCTTCAGCGTTGGGCTTGTGTTGCTAGGTTTTGCCCTGTTGTCTATTGTGTCAGCAGCAATAAAGAGACATCTGTTTCTTAAGCTAATTCTGCTCATTTGCTATCCCAATAAAGCTCCCTAAAGTGAGTGGCTTACTGAAAGATAAGGCACCACCATTGTTCAGTTCATCTTGTCACTTTTGTTTTGCCAGTCTGTCCAAACAGTTTTAATGTTACTGAAATTAGGGGCAAGAAAAAATGATGAAAGAAAGTGATGAGACGGTCAAGGGTCCCAGGCTGGAGACGCCATCTATAATGAAACAAGCAGAGCATTTCTGGGCTTAAACAAACAGTGGTGTCCTCGGGGACGAGCCATTCAAAACACTATCTAGCAGGAAAAAGAATTGGTCACAGCCGATCTGTAGAATATGGCTCCGTCTGAGCCTGGGGTTGTTCTGAAACCATTTACTGTTATGGCACTGCTTTAGCTTGCCACATAAACATGCTGAGATAGATTGCAGCCAGACTGCTGTGTTTTGCTTGGGGTGCCACTAGGTGAATAGAAGCCACGAAGAGTTTATTTTGAAAAATGCCAACGCAGATGACATCAGCACAGCTCCTTACTAAGACTCATAACTTCTGACTGCTCTGCTTGGATTTTCGCTTTCTAGCCACAGGGGCTGCTTGCTTGGATGACCAAAGGGATTGCTGATGATTTGCAGTCATGCACAGTTTGACACTGGACGTGATTTATTTTATTCTCTTTACCTGGAGCTAATTCTACACTGAAGCACCGCTACAGGGAAATGCTGTACAATTTCAGCTGCTGCAGACACTCAGTCACACTGTTTATCAGTATTAGTATTGATTCCAATTCATAGACATGTTAGAGGCTGTAGTTTTTAGAGCTACTGTATTTTAAAGTCTAGAAGTTTAACCTCATTGATATTAACTGGTGGAAAAATATTTAAAATGCACATTTTGTGACCTATTGTTGTTGGGTTTTTTATTGCTGTAGTTCAGTTTTATACTTTCACTTCACTTTCGTATTTAAGATTGTGTGCAGAGTTCTGTTTTCTATTTTCTCTACAGTATTTAAGTGCAACAGACACGGGCACACCAATTGATCAATGTTAAATTCAGTCTGGATGGGTCTTAAAAGTCATGTTACAGCAGCAGTTTTATTTCACCAAAATACTGCATACTCAATTTTATTTGAATCAGAAAACTATTTAGACTGACCTGATAGATCCAAAACCTTTACAAAGTTCCCAAAGTGTCCCCAATGTTTTTATCTGTGAAAGGTTCAGCATTGTCTTAGCTGTTGGATAATATGTTCACTAATATTTGTTAATTATTATTATCACTGTGTTCTTCTGGATACTATGGCTGTGCTATATCATATTGTCTGTGGTAATACTGGCAATGCAAAGCAATGGCATGCTTTTGTGTTGGCTATCACACATAATGATGAGAAATGCCCAGGCATGTCTGAGACTGAGAGCATTGGTCTCAGATGACTGAAACAGTAAAAAAGGTGTTACTTTACCAACGTCGAAGAAAGCATAATATTTTTCCAGAAAATTCTATAATTACATGAAAGCAATTAACTGTAACTCCTGCACTCTGTCTCACGTACCACTATTAGCTTTAGGCTATTACATTAAAATCAGCTGCCTGATGAAGGTCAACCGTATTGAAACATTGCAATTTGATAAATGTATCAACAGTAACCGAAAAAGTGTGCAGAAGTTACTTTTAATTGTTTTTGTGGAATTTTAGTGTTAGACAATATCGTGCAGGCAGCTGAAGAGTTACAAAGTGTGACGCGGTGATATTCCATCGGGACAAACGAGGAGAATCAAAAAACAGACATCAATTAAAAGATACAAACGTGAACGCGATCTCTCTCCTTTGTCTCAGACGGTATTTGGTCATTAATCTTCTCACCTGTTTGTGTCTCTTCTTATATTACTGCCATCTTGTGGCCACAACTGGCTATTGTAGCTGGAAACGCGCTTGCCTTGGATCCCTTTGGAAACTGTAGTGTGACTCAGTGTCACAGGCGTGCCCGTCTCCCATTAACAATCACTTGAGCTTTCAAGCTGAGAGGCCAGCAGCTTTTTTCTGGTTGTTTCCGCATGCACATAGTGGATAACCCTCCTGTCTTTGACGGAAGACTGATGGGAGATTAGTGTGCTAGACAAGCTGCCGCTGGCTCTGCTTTCACTGCTCTGAGATCAGCTGTGAGCTTCAGGTAGAGTGGCTTTCTGTAAAAGTCACTGCACACCACTGAGTTATGTTATACTTTAACTTACAAGTTACAGGAAAAATACTACCTATACCTACCTTTTTTGTTCTTATATTTAACTCATACTGCGTCACTACTGTTGGAACACTGCCCTGATAGATTCACACTTTGACAAAATGATCAAATGTTGTTGAGGGTTTTTTTCGGTATCATTAGAAATATGGTTATCGCAAATTTCCTTGAAATATTGTTACTATATTTGGCATCCTTACTGGATACAAATCAAGTAGTTTGTATTTTTTGCATGTAGACACATAATACAAAGACACATTATAAATGTCTGCGATCTGCCCCGTGTCGCTTTTTTTCACCGTCTTGACAAGGGTCAGTTTAGACCTGGCTCAGCTGCAGGGCTTGTAATGTAATAATAATAATAAATAATAATCACATTAAGACAATGCTCTTGCAAATTTGAATTGAACCAGTGTCTTTATGTTGAAGGAGTTAATTCAGTAAACTGTGAAACATAATGTGCTCCACAGGTAACAAAGAGTGTTCAAGCTTCTCAGGGTTTATTTATTCATTTTTTTCTTTATTACTATTTCCCCTTCTGCCAGGTCAGGGTCCATTCGAGAGCCATCAGTTTGCTGTAGGTTTGCAAAAAAAATATTAAAGCCCCCAAATTATTTCGGTTCTACTTCCTGCTCTGATAAAACAGATTTTGTTTCGTTAAACTTGCTGCTTTGGACAGAAGACATTGATAATATGATGTCATAAAGGTGTCAGCTCTTACTGCATACAACCCAAACGTAAGAAACAAAGTAAACATGTGTCATCTGAAGAAAAACATGGCCCTTACACTCTCACCTAGCGAGGGCACACTTTGACACATACAACAGCAAGACAAACGCACGC
The DNA here is from genome assembly GCA_015106755.1 of Etia nguti. NCBI lineage: Eukaryota > Metazoa > Chordata > Actinopteri > Cichliformes > Cichlidae > Etia > Etia nguti. The sequence goes on along the minus strand of VUQG01024846.1, from coordinate 64,861 downwards.
AGGTGCAACGAGAGTAAGCTGCAGAGCAAACAAGGGAGTGGAGCCTAAACCTTAAAAACATTCTCAGGCTGAAGGGCCCGTGGGTGTCGGAGAGAGCTGTACCTCTCACCTTTTGAATAGTGTTTGCGCACATGTTTGCCTGCCTGTCTGTGTGTGTATGTTTACCCATAAGCATGGATAAAAGTATAGTGTTTGCCTTCTTAGTCTGCTTGACAGCTGTCTCTTAGCTAAAGCTCTCTCCAGTTTTGGCCTTTCAGCGTTGCTGAGTGTGAATGGAAAAAAATAAGCTTTGAAAGGAGAGGCAACGTGAGAGAACTCATTCATTTGCAGTCAGCCTTTGTATTTGATGACGCTGAGAAATGCGCCGTCATTGATCACTGTCCTAATAATTTTCCTGCACTTGGTCAATAATTGCTTTACACAAATGTAACAACGGTTGTTGAATGCTCAAACAAGACTCATAATTTGACTGCTTGATAATGTCAAGTCTTTATTAATATTAAAATAACACTGATGATATATATCCCTCTGACACAGTAGGACTGCAGTAGTTGCAGGTTGCAGTTCCTAATGCAGTCGCCGCTGGGGCCGCTTTGGACTTTAGCTGCCACATCTGCTTTGGTTGCTCTTTTTCAATCAGAGCTGTCATTATCAGAATTTTTTATTACCCAAACCTCTTTTTTTCGTTAAAAAAGGGTCCACCCAGCTTCCTCTGGCTACAGGCTTGCCTTATGGCCCCTGCAATTGCAGTAAATTTGGAAGTCGGTTAAATGTCACTTTCCAATAAGTAACTAGGTCACTGCAATCAAAACTGCCCATTTCTCTTTGGAACATCAGTATATCAAAGTCTGTCGTAATCTGCTGATTAGATGACGTGTTCACAGGGTGTCCAAAAATGAGAGATAAATCAGTGTCTGCCTTGGGAGATAATTTTGACATTTTCCTCCATATAAGTAAAAATGTCAGCCTGATTAGGAATTAAAGAAAATGTCATGGGGTCACCAGAATCGGTGGAAACATCCTCTGGGGACAAAGAGCATCCATGCAAGATTTCACAGCAGCGCGGCAAATAGTTGTGGTTATCCCTGTTGTCATCTCTCAGCCTAGGCAGACAGTTATCTGTATGGATGCACAGAGTGGCCTGGGCCTCAGGGACTCTGCAATCAAAATGGTGTTTGACCCCTCCTTCTCTCTCCCACCCATTCTCTGTCTTCCGGTTTCTCTCTCACATACAGCGCAGGGCCCATGCTTCTGCTGCAGCAGACACGCCGGCTTGTTAATTTCCTGATTGTGTAATTATATCAGGATGTTGTTTGTGCTATCAGAGATGTTGCTAGTCATTGTTTGGGCTGTGTGTGTTTGTGTGAGATGAGTGTCCATGATAGCAGAAGCATGGAGCCAAGGTTTGCTATCTGAGCCATCAGAGATAGCGGCCTCTACACTCTGTGACTTCTTCACGTAACAGCTCCTTGTTTTGGATGACTGAGACACATGGTGTCAGGAAAAGCTCAGAGTTAAAACAGTTAAAGCAGAAATGCTTCATCTTTGGCCTGAGCAGATGTCTTTTGAACCCAGGACGAGGAGAGAGATCCTATCCGGCCCCTTAACTGTAATTGCACATGTTTAGAGTTCATTCGACGAGGAGAGACGAGGCTGGCAGGAAGAAGGCAGCGGAAGGGGAGGTGTCGTCCTCTCACATCAGACATGATGCTCTGGGGCCAGCCGGAGAGGAGGTGCAAATGAGTTTAGGTCACAACGCAAAAAGGACTGCGAGATGGCTGTGATTAGTTCCAATGTTGCCATCCACCCTTCCTGGCCTTGGTGATGATAATCACTCTACTTGTTTTGCCTACTTCATGATAGAGGCCAAGGGCTACACGACAGGACTCTAAACAAACTCTTGAGTTGATAAAAGGCAGGCAGTCAGTTTACACAAGTGAGACTACTCATGCTCTAGCTAATACTTTTCTTTAATGACCCCATGCTCTTCCACTGCACGTTCCTGTCCAGCTCCTCTTTCTTTTTTTTTTTCTGTGGACACACAAAAAAACCGTACAACAATATTTCCCGGTCTCACTGGAAGTGACCAAACCACAAGTCATCTAGGGACTTCCTAGATATTTGGGTGCATATCACAATCCTTCACTCCAGGTGATATAATCTTGATCTCACTTAAGTTGTTCATGCTGCCCAGTGGCAACAGCGGCAATTTTGAATGTGCACAAATATTTCATCTTAAAGTTTTGTCTAACGGTTTGCAGCATCTGTTCATTGCTCGCCCACAGACCAATGGAACTGTATATTCCTCCCGACACGGTGACCTTGATGCATGTAAGCATATGTCCTGTAAATGTTCCCTTCCAACAACCACTGTCAGAATCCTTCCTGGACCTGTTTTGGAACACATGCAGATTTCAATCCAGGATAATAGGATCACCCTTTAAATACCCTTTGAAACAGCTATACTAACAGGATGTGTGACCTACTCTTGAGCATTCTCCACCATCAACCTGACTGGACTGCGTTAAGTAGACACCTGATTTGATGGTCGAGCTTTGTCAGATCGTCCCAGCATAAGCCCAGAGAGGATGAGCCACAAATCACCTGCTAAGACTCTTTGGAGTCAGAGCTGAGGACCTTAATCCCCAAGTTTACCTCTCTTACCTGTGCTTAGGCCTCTTACTATGCGCTCACTTTGCAGGACACAGGGCTCTGTCCTGGAAAGGCTGGCTGATAATCCGACACCTGCTGTAAGGACACCTGGTGTCCAGATTTACTAAGACTGTGCTACAACAGAAAGGCCTGTACTTTACACCTTCAGTTGCCTAACCTAACAGCAATTTTTGTGTGTGTCGGTAAGTCATTAAGAAATCAAAATGTGACATACACAAGCAACTGCAAGCACATTAATTACAGGATTAAATACTTTCGAGTTATTTGACAACTTAGTGCTCTTTCATCTGATTAAGATTCGACAATGGAAACTGGTGTCTTCTGTTAATCTGCTGTTTTTAAAGGACTGGCTACAGCTGACAATGTTTTAACTATACAAATGAGTATTCGACCAATGAGAATAGGATTTCCTTCTTTCTGTCACAGCACGTTTTGGAAATTGCATAACCCTTTGACACGATGAACACAAAATCTTATCACAAATACGTGCAGTTGTGGAATACGCCGGTGTGACTGTGTTGTGGAGTCACTTTCCAAAATGCTAGAACGTTCCAAGTAAAGTAGAAATTTACACTTTGTAAAGGCATCGCACGCTTTTCCCATTACATCAGCGGTTCCAGGAAAGCGGCGTGCCACGGCATTGTCGAGGTTTCCACGTGTAAATTTTTATTGCAGTACACAACTAGCCAAAAAGTTATGAATTAATGTACACACTCCTCCTCGCCCAGTTTGTGCAGTTGGTGAGAATTAAGCATAAAACATCTCAAGACCCTGATTAACAGCAATATGGGGTTAACGGGGGGCTGGGGGCAAACTGACCACTTTCTTCTGTGGAGCAAACGATGTCTAATCTGCAGAGAAAAGTGTCCTTTGGATTCAGCTGGATAAGGAGATGTCGGTGGGAAAGTTTCTAATCAGCAGGTGGAGGAATGTTATATTTTATTGGAATGAAATACTTCTGCAAAAATACTACATGTGCCATGTCAGGTCTCAATGTAGCAATTCGCTGTAGAAAGTAAATAAACCAAGAAGAAGAAGAATATCACAGAGGCTGCTTCTCACAAATATAAGGGCGATAAAGCTATGAAACTTTATTTATAAGTCAATAGACTTATATAGACAAATCCTTTCAAACTACTAGATGTTCCATTGTTCAACTGAGGAAACAGGATTCACCAATAGCTGCTGTGCTTTTTTGATCCAGTCATGGACTCCACCTATGTAAGAGCGTGCAAAATGACGAACTTAGTGTCTTATTCCTGTCAACCAGCCTTTCTTTAGGTACTTAATCACCTTCAGGAGGATTGCTCCTCCCTTGGCTAACCTGCCCATGAGACGCATGCTATCCCCGGTAAACCGTACTTATCAAAGTAAATACTTGATCCGGACCAGGCTGGAAGCTAAACATGAAGCACTAAGGAGCTTCTGAGTATTGTGATTACAGACTAAATGGAGGACAATCATCTTAGTGGAATGGACGTGACCCCTGTGCCCTATGACAATGACACATTGCACTTACAAAACATAAGATATAAGTGCATGGAGGTGGTGAGAGAGTTTTTTTTCTTCAAAACTGCACAAAATTATAAAGACACAGTGTTTTCTGAAGCAGTTGTGTTTATTAAGATGATCACATCAAAGGGTCGTATTTTGTCACATGTGCTGTGGCAGAAAAAAAGAAGCGTGTCCTTCAAACACTCATCAAACACGAACCTTGTTTGTGAGCTGCTCATGCGTTCAAGAATGCAATGTGTTGGTATGCATTTGTGGCAGTCGGGCATAGAATATAATGTTCATTTTTTTGTGAATACATCATTTGAAATGAATAAATTATGCTTAAAAATACCTTATGAAACGAATTCAATTTGCTTTCTAGCACTCGGTTAGTCTCTTAAAGAAAAATGTCGCACTCCAAGATGTTTGAGTGGGCTGAAATTCCTCCCTATATGAGATAACACATTTCATCCAGTAGAGGGTATAGGTACTCCAAGAGGAGCTCTGCCACCAAGGGTTGTTGCCTTATTGGATACCACTGTCTTGCAACTCCACATGCCTCCTTAATCTGTTTGTACATTGTGTGTGCACCAGTGTGTCTTCCCAAGAGACGAGCAGGGACAACTGGCACTCTTTGTGTTGTTTTTTTTCTCCCTTGTTAACAGTTATACTATTTTGCAAGCAAAAAAGCAGAAGTAAGAATGAGAATGTTTCCTTTACCACCTTCATGCACTGTAAATTGACCTGGTAATCTGGAGTGCATCTGGTTGGGTTGGAAAGGCTTTCCCGTTGTCAGGATGCCTTCCTAGAAAGTCAGGCATGAAATATGCTCCAGCTAGAGGTGAAAGAGGGTTGACCCAATTAAAAGGCATTATTAGGGATCCAAAGGTTAAGTCTTAATGGAGATTTAGGCGTCCCGTCCTTTTCAAGAAGATTTTTTATCAGGATTCAGCATTTTAGCACCAATGAGATCAGAAATCAGAAAGGGCAGAAGGAAGCATGTTTAAATATAAAAAAAAAAAATACTACTGAGTATTCAGTCGACCATCGACATGCACTGTATGAATGCAGCAACTTTTTTGTGTCCAAGACTTCAAAGAAAAATAATTTTGTGCAGCCAAGTTTACCCTTTTATGTACAATAGCAGCAGGAATATGAACTAAATACGTTATATTTAGTTCAGTTTACTTTTCAAGTCCCTTTTTCAATTTTGGAAGCAGACTAACGGGTTATTTGTAAAGACCAGGGCTGCATTTTATACCTGCATGATGGAACCAATAACAGAGAAGATACTGTTGTCACTTTAGAATCAGTAAAAAACCAAACAAAGTAACACTAAAAACTAAACCTAAGGTAGATACACATGTTGGAGAATAAAAGCAAATGGTAAGAATAATGAGGAGCTGGGAAACATTGATGCTAAAGGAATATACATTCATATAGGGACTGGGAAACCAATGGAAGTTTAATGTTAAGAGCTTTAAAATACTATGAACACACACAAAGGTGCGGTGGTAGTACATGTTCCATTCCGAACATCAGAACTTCTTACCCCATCTCTAAGTGTGATCCAGGCACCTCAGGGAGAAACTCATTTTGGCCCTTCTGTTTATTACACAAAACTCAAAACTGAGTAAAATTTCATTACTACTGATGGCACATCAAGTTACCAGTCAGTCTCTTGCTCTGTTTGACCAATAATTATAAATAATACTTTACAATCATTGGTCAAAAGGAACCAAGACCTTAGTTCCAACACAGTCTTGGTTCCAACACAGAACCAAGGTCTCGGAAGTTACTGACTCATCGTAGCTGCCTTACTGCAAACTGTAGGACACCCCAAAGATCACGGTCTAGACTATATTAAGTGTATAACAGTGTATAACATTTTCACTGCTAGAAGTCCTTAGATTGCATTAATTGCAGTCTGCGGGTCTCAGTTTCTTACCCTCCCAATTCAAGTGCACAAACCTAGCTACACTGGCTGTTATAAGTTTTAGCCAGCTAAGAGAGATGAAACATGTTACATTTAGATTGTACCCTATAACGCCTGTGACTGGCTGGCATGTTTCTACAATTGTAAAGAATACATTTTGTACATACTGTATTTTAACATATTAGAATAACATCAACACTTTCTAGTTAATCAGAAAATGAAAAAATGGATTAGACCAATTCACGGTCATTTAAATATTTTGCAGTATTTTATACTTTTACCCAAGAGTCACCTCAAAAACTCTAGCCTCCTTACATATATAGGGAATGTACTTGATTGGCAAGGTGACTCCTGACCAGATCGCCCAGAGTTTTACCCGATTGTGTAGGCTGTCAATCCACTGTTTACCTCGAAGCTGGGTGAGAAGCGTCCAACATTATTTACTCTGGAAGAGGCTGAAAACGTTTGTGAAAGGAGTCAATGAGTCAGTGAAGCTTCCAACAGATTGCTGCGATAAGGCGGTGAGTTGTTGAGGAACTGTGTGCGGCTAGCCTCTGTTAACTGCTGTTAGCTACTGTTAGCTAGTGTTAGTGTAGTCAATATAGCACTGGACTCTCCAGTTATTAATGAATAAACTGTCATACAAACTGAGAATGTAATCATGTAATCGTGATTTTTAGGCCACTCAAACATAACGTCGGCTGGCATAATGTTAGCTTACTACGAGGTCTTGTTGTTGTTTAGCTGTCTTTTGTCAGTTGCCTGGAGATGGGAGGGTTGCATGTCTAATCTGCTGACAAAAAGAACATCGGGAATAAATAAGCATATTTATGCATATTTTCATGTGCCAGAGCCCTGACTTCAGTTCTGGAGATGTACTTAACACGAGAAGGAAGAGGATAATATGATGCTGGTGGCGTTGTCTCTTCCTTTGCATTTGCGCTTCTTTGGTGAAAGGGATCCATTCTCAGATGATAAAACATATATGTTCATATCTTGAGTCTGAAGGTGCAGGCATGAATTTCAAATTTCCCATCCTCTGCATACGTGGCCAGCCTGTAGCCTGGGTCAGTCAGAAGGGAGGTGTCCTTCCCTACCACTGTATTTAGACTGAGTGGGGGAACATGGCGGCTTGTACAAACCACAAATCTGCTCTTGTGTATTTTTAATGGATTAAATCTAAATTCATGAAAATGCATCAGTTTGCAGGAAGATTTAATTACATACTGTTCTGGGTACAGTTTCCTTTCGTTATATTAAATAACATAAATAATAATATTTTACTCTCCCTTAAAGACATGCATTTTACAAAATTCTGCTCAAAAAGGAAGAAAAAAATAAGCTGAAGTGACTTTGATATGAAAATGATCATATCTAGTACATCTGTTTTGGTATTAAACATATTAGCACACAGGCCTGAGACCTCAGAGAATGTATGTAAGTACAATTTGGGGTAAAGTGGTCCTTTTTAAATTGAGCCAGTTTAACTTTTTATTCATTTTAACAATCAAAATTATTTAAAAAATGTATAATAGCTGTTCCCATACGTGTCATGTCCACACTTGCCCTGCTTGCAAAAAATTCTGCTCATTTTCTGTGAGCAGCAAGTCCATCTGTGCTCCTTTGTTCTGATTTTTCTTTTAAATTGCTTTTGTTTTAGCATTTCTTTGAACGTGGTCAGTAAGTATTCTCAGTTTGCTTCATGTTGAGTCCTTAGACTTATTCACAAGAGGTCGATGAACATTTGGAGAGCACTGTTGCTCCAAACTTTTGCTAATTTATGACTGCACTTGGAGGATATTCAGGCTGGCTTTCATTGTGTTGCAATCTGCAGTGTTTCATTTGTATTACTCCACAAAAAGTACACATTATCTGCATGCCTTAGCTTGGCATGGACTGTGATAGTAATTCTTGTTTTGTTTCACATTTCAGTTGCTTTAAAAGTACCGAAAGCTCAAAGACAACACGTCCTGGATGTTTGTCTCTGGACTACTTTGTACGTCATTTCTAAAGAACGCGAGTTTCCGATGCGAAATGTTTTTGTCCGGTGTAAAAAGTAAATAATGCTCTCTACGTGTCTAATCCCAGAATTTATGTTAATGATAATTAGTTTTTACAGATGCTTTTATCTGAAGCCACTTTGAAATGCTGGAATCTTGTTTTATACAGGAGATTTAGCTTTGGTTTATATCGCTGCCAACCAGCTGTATGTTTGATCAAGGGACACAAACAGTTTAATGTCCCCCTACCAGAGCTTTGAACCTAGCCTGTGTCCTTTTGGCTCAGTCCTCAAACCTCCCACTCTTCTGAGCATTGCCCACTGTGGGTAATCCGTGTGTAAGCGTTGTGCTCTTCTGGCCTCCTGTATGTGATTAATCATTTTTATGAAGGAGTAAAACAAAGACAACTTAAAACACCTTAGCATGTTCATTATCCTGCACTCAACTAATGCACAGTGTCACCCTGTGCTTGTGACGCACAAATGGTAATCTGGTAGGAAGCCAAATGAGAAAACCCCTGGACTGGCTCTATTCTTTGTATGGCAGATCTCTCTGCATGTGGATCGAATCAGAATTATCCACTAATTGACTATTTACAGGGCCCCAGAAAACCCCTAATGGACTTGATATTAAATCCCCCTTAGATATTTAAAGTGTCTTTTTGGAGGGGCTTGCCGAAAAACCAAGCCTTTCCTTTTTTACAAGAGGGCCAAGTTAAGCCCATCAGTGTGTTGAACGGGCCAGCCAAGCCCAGGCGGCTGTTAGATGGGATTATGGGACGACAGTGGAGAAGGGCAGTGCGACGTAGGGGAGAGGGGAGCGGATCTCCCCTCAATGACTTCCAGATGGACTGCAAGTCCCAGTTTCTCTGGCTGGAGATACATACTGGGCTTAGTTAACTTCTGCTCCATAAGGGGCTTAAACGTGGCTTCTTTATAATGAGATTGACTAAGGTTTTATGTGGAAACAGATAACATAAATTTCAATATGCCTGTCCTGCCCTGAAATGCACTATTAAAGCTTCTACTAAAAAAACTCGGACTATTAAGTGGAGTCACTGATCTTTGGTATAACCCTCCATCGCTTTGTTGTTTTTGTTAAATGTAATTGACTTTAAGGGTTTGCAGGCCGAGATACAGTATTTAACTATTGCTTCTGCTCTCACATCAACGTTATAGAAGCTCAAGTCAGTCAAGACAGGAATGGCAATATATATACTTCCTTCAATGGGAAAAACAGCATAAGTGAACATAATAGAGCCAGAAATTATATTTCACACATACTTAGTAGTAGAATATGTAAATAAGGGATAGATGAATAAGCATCAATTAAAACTGAAAATCTGAAGCTGTGCTGCAAGCAAACAAAGCAAAGAGCATACATAATCTATTGTAGTCACAATTAGTAAAAACGCTGGTATGGTCCTTTAAGGAAATCAGGTCTGGGAGCACCCTAGCTGAATGAAACTTTGCTCTGACAGCTAAAGGAATGTCGGATTACTATTATCAGACAACTTACGGCTCAACATTTCAAGATAGCTGGCTGATGATTTGTTGATTGGAGTGTGAGCGCTCTATAATGAGAACATCCCTCATGTGAACTACATCAACAGCTGAGAAAGAGATCGAGAAAGAGGTGCTGACAAGAACCAGGACCTGGCCATCAGCATAACTCATGATCTAACGAGAGCTGTATGTGAGGCAAAGCAGTGCCCTCCATGCTGATACACGCATCCTGCTGTCTCTACATTCCTTTCAACAGATTGACTTTTGATTGCAGGCCACTTTGACATTTACTGATTATTACCTAAGTGGACACTTGTACTATAAGTACATATTTTGGTTTCGGTTTGACAACACCGCAAGTGTTAAGTAGTGGTCTTTATGTTTTATAAATCAGTGGCGTTCAGTGTCAAACCAGTGAGAATTTTCTGGCCCCAAAAGGTATGAAAACACTTTTGAGGTTCTTAAAATTAAATCAAGCTGAAGCTATTTTACCATTTACCATTGTGTATAGAGGAGGGTTTCACTTAAACACCAAGCTTGACGTGTTATACTATGTCCATGAAAATGACTAGCAGCCATAGAGTATAGTGCATATTGTGAAAGGGTTTTTTTTGCAACACCAAATCTCTACATTGCAACCCAGCTTATCGAACTACTTTGATTTAATGTCACTTTAAGAGTCTGGGAGTGATTTTGAACAGAATGAGTATTTATTGAGTATCATTTCAAATGTTGGCTATCTTTCTTTGAGCTCTGCATGTTTGCATGTGAGGAGTATAAAGGCTGACAACATTGGAGAAAAAAAATTGTCATGACACTCTGCATCAGTCAAACCACAATCAACACAATGAATTATGTTCAACACCAGCATTTTTCAAATGGCCTTTCTGTAATTCTTGCTCAGTGAAATTTTGATGGAGGTCGGGTTAAAGCTCATCGTCATAGACCGTAAACTGTCGTTAAGGTATGTTAGGCAGTGAAATCGTCTGGGTTAGGCTAAAGGAATGTTATTTATGGGACTTGGCATTATTTATCATCAACTTTTAATAGCTTTAAATATAAATTATGAACATTTTTCTTCATAATGCAATAAAGAAATTATAATTGCTAAAATTTGGAACTGAGATTTATGTCGTTTAGTAGTCTTTAATTAATTATCTCAGACAGTTAGATTCATGAAAATGTTTATTTATCACATGTGCAAAAATGTCCAAATATTCAAAAATGTTATACTGAATTTACATGAAATAAAAGGACAATGTACAAATGTATAACCTATATCATATCGTACAAAAAAGCTTTCGATGGCAATACAAGTTCCGGTTTTTACTGAATGCAGTTCTACTGAGGACATGCTCTTTTGGCTTCCTTCTCCGCTCAGGCTGTTTTATGTTGTGGAGGGATTTTTTTCCTAGTAAGTAATCTGGGAGTTGGACTGGTGAGGCGCTGTCTTTTCTAGTACTCGTGCTGGCTTAACAACAGCTCTTTAAGCTCCCATCTGGTTCCTCCTGAGCACTCTTTGCTGTTCAGTGTGATTTCGAGTCATCACTTTGGAGCCAAACGTTGATGACCCACCACAGCGGCATGGCAGAATCTTATACTCGCAACATTTTTTCTTAAGTGCTAGTATCACACGACAAACATACCTGTAGAAACTTACATATTAACAATTGCCATCATGGTAGATTGTGGTACACCTTTCACTTCATTTAATACGTCTTTATGTATGTACAACAACATGGGGAAAGACTGTCTTGCTAGCTTTCTAATGCCAGTGCACATAAGTTTTATGGCGTGAACTTGGATTTCTCTTCCTTATGTTTTGATCAGTCTTATTTTACACTGGATTTAATGCATTCTTACTTCATAGATAAAAGTGTAACAACTCTATTTTTGGCACATGTGCATAATTAAAACTCAAGACTAAAGAAAAAAATTGGCCATATTAATTTATTTTGGTGAGCCAATCCCATGAATACCAATCTGCCACTATAAAAAAATACTGATCAACTCATCAGTCACCCAACATGGAATGGACTTTTTGTTAAAATGAGAACACAGTGTATGTTGATGTAGTGTTCAAGACACTGAAATCTCCACGATGAAGCAAAAAGCTAGAGGTGGACTCGAAATGACAGAACAGCTTTGACTCTGATCGAGGTCACACACTTGAAATTGTGCTACAATATGTACTTCTGTCTATCTAGCATTTGCTTAAAACTACAGTGAGCTGGTGAACTTGGGGGAGAGTGGTATACACAAAAGACATACCACAGAAGACATTAAAAAGAAAGGTTTGGGACATGACCAGATTGGATTTTGGGTCTTTTTATCCATTTTATTGACATTAATTTAAAAAATGGAATTACCAGCGACCGTTCTTTATTTTGGGACTGAAAAGCACTCGTGTCTCTCAGACTAAACAGGGCAGCTGTTAACTTTTGTGTATTTAATTTTCTTTGTCCTCCTGCTAAGTGTTTTTTTCTGCTAATGCTACCTTGATAGGACAAGACACTGGCAAACTGTAACACTTTTTGTACCCGTAGCGATCCCTCTGACATACCTCAAGTGCCATTCAAACCAATGATTTGCATTTGACCCTACTCCACTTCAGTATGAACACGTGGGTGTAAAGGATATTGGTTTTCAGTTTGCCTGCAACCATGAATGTAGTTCATTAGCATTGCTTGACACTGACACCCCACAGTGGGATTCTGGAAACCTTCATATCAGAAAACTGATTTCTCCAGTGGCCGACATTAGCTGTCAGTCCAGTTACTCCCTGTGCTACTCAGCCCCACTTGGTACTGATAAGCTGGCTCCCGGATGGATATTGTACCCTGTGCTGAATAGCTGGAGAAATCTCGGTGAGGTAGGAGTGGTGATCCTGGTTTCCTGTGGTACAGAGGTGGATGACCTGAACTATCTCTGGATCCCGGGAAAGATGGAGAGCTTGATGAAGAAGAGGTTGAGGATGGTATCACAGGCAGACCTCGCTGGACTGCAGCCGAGTTGTAGACACTCAAGTCAGCTTGTGGTCGCGACACCACTGATGATGTCGGGTGTGGCACCACAGGAGTGACCGTGGCTGAGTTGGTGAAGTGAGCAGTAAAGGGCTGGTAGGGTACACCTTCCATGCCATAGCGAGGGTACGGCTGCACTGTAGCCCACATATTACAATTAATTGAAGGAGAGCTGGTTAGGTCATCTGCGTCTGCCGCCCCAGATCCAGACTCTGTTTCCATACCGCCATACATACACGCCTCTCTAGAAGTGATTGCCTCAGTGCGGTATGGATGAGAGAGTAAGGGTGATTCGTAAGAAGGAGGTGACCGAAAGTAATGCTCATCGGAGACTGCAGTTGATGTCTCCAGGTATGACCGTTTACATCCAAGCTCCAAGTGTCGCCCGTTATCTGCAATATTGTTACAAAGAAAACTGCAGTTAATAGCAATTGGAGGTAATGGTGTCTGTGACGTTGCACAATTATCAACAGAGCATACCTCTGTGTTTGAAGCAGTGATAAAGAAGATTGGGATCTCTGCTTTGTGGGAAGTGAGTAGAAATGGGATCTTGGGAGTCTGGGTTAGGAACCCCAGTATCATACTGATAAGAGGACAGTACTTGAGGATGCCCCGCGAGAACTCCTGCTCCAAGTTTCCCCGCTAGGTGACTGTGTGTTGAAATGAGCCTTTGGCGAACCATGCTCTTTGAAATCACTGGATACTCTTTCCTGTAGGTGAGTAGAAGTGATAGAGTAGAAGTATATTTAGTTTGCCGTGTATACATACCCTCACTGACAGTTATAGCGTCCTAAATGGATTTATGAGATCAGCTTTACTTTCCTGGTTCCTTTTTCTGTAAACATACCCTTGAAGTCTTGAGACACGCAGATCTCCTTCTTCACTGCCTCGGAATCCTTTAGCAAATGGATTGTTTTCTATTTTCAGCTGAGTGATCTAGGAAAATGAGACCGTAATAAAGCTGTTATTCTGTACAAGTCCCTGCCGATACTGGGCAAGAGCTTTTATAGTTACATTTCCATTTCATCAGTCTATAACTGTAAACTAGGACGAAAACAGTCTGACTCTACCCTTTAAAAGCAATTAGACTTCACATTATGTATTCATAATTTAATTAGAATTAATTAGTTGATAAAATGATTAATAATTATAATCAATTTGTCTTAAAAACTCCCTGAAAAGCAAAATGCTGAAGCAAGAGTACAGACAGGGACTAGACAGAGATGGCATATTTCTCCCATATTGGCTTCTCTTCATTGGCTAAATTCTTCTCATCACATATAAGGTGTTGAATGATCAGGCCTCATCTTACCTTAAAAACCTCACAGTATCTTTTAACTATAATAGTTAGAGCACTTTGCTCTCAGACTGCTGATTTACTCGTGGTTGCTGGGGCATTTAGAACGTAGAATAGGAGGCGCGTAGGTGTATTCACACGTTGGTGCCATACTCTGCACTCCTCTGGTACGGTAGCTGTAAACAAACATCGCTCAGCACAGCAACTATCTGGCATTTTGGCTAAATTAAACTCAAAGAAGTTCAGAGGATAGCTGGAGGGCAGTACTGTTTTGCCCTCCAGGTGGGTGTGTCCCATGGATAGGTCTAGGCTGTTGGGAGTTCCCAATGATGGACTGAGTCTTTTTCATTCACTGTGGGTTTAGACACCACTCTGGATTTAATGATTAGTTATTATTAATCTCTGGCTCTCTTCCACAGTGCATTTTTTTTTCTCTCTCTCCATCTACTCCAGCTGATGCTGAAACCCCCTGAGTCTGATTTTGCCAAAGACTTCTTCCTTCTTCCTGTTCTTCCCACTGTCACCAAGTGCTTGCTTAAAGGGGGTTGTTTAATTGTCTGGGTTATCTCTGTATTATTGTAGGTGTTTTACCTTCCAACATAGAGTGCCTTGAGGCAATGTCTGTGGTGATTTGGTGTTATATATAATTACAGCTGATAAATGGAAAATTCAGTCACTATTCCTGTCAAGGTTATTCCTAGTGCTTCTGCAGTATTTCCATACTTCCTTCCTTTTGAAAATCACTTCCCGGGAATCCTGTTCTGACCACTTGCACCAAAGTACAGTGAACATGTGCTACAGCCAAGGCTGGTGGTGCTCCTGGCACGATGTACTGCCTTGAGACAAGGTAGACTCTTCAGCTGAGAACTGATGTTTGCTCTTAGGGTTTTAGAACGAGAACAGCAGTGAAGACCCTCAACATGAAAGTCAGGTCAGTTTGTCACAGAAGTTGATTGGTATGTTAACCAATTTTATCTCCACAGTGAATTTGGCAGTTGCCTGAACAAGATTTGGGGAGTGATCTAAAAATAGGAGGAAGCAAGAACAAGAACAGCTTTAATTATTTATTATTAGTATTACCTTTATTTAACCAGGAAGTCCCATTGAGATAGCCATAGAAACTAAAAACATGAAGTTGCATGGTTATGGTTGTTTTTTGTTTTTGTTTTTTTTGCTTTATATGGTCAGAGTTATGGTGCTTTTCCTCACACTTAGTTAAAACTCTTCATACACTCTGAGCACTTAAGAATAGCCTGCCAAATGTGACAGACTATTCTAAACCAAAATAAGGAGCAAATAATTATTATAGTATATATCCTAGACATACCTTGTGGTTTTGATAAGAGGTTACGGAGATGAAGGCTGTCTCGTGAAAGACATGGGTGCAGTAAGCAGTGTTCTTTGATCCAAAGGCATTGTTCTCATCAGCTTTGACTATGTGTAGCCTGGGCTGGTACTTGTGCATGGAGTTCAAGATGATCTAGCAAGAAAAAAGAAGGCAATGATTTAGTTTCAAAATTACTAAGCATACCTGATGTGAAATGGTGACTAGAGGACACACACATCAATCAGCTACTGTACAACATTAAAACCACAGACAAGTGAATAACACTGATAATCTCTGACTTCAGATACCACAGAAACTTCTCAAAACAGTTCAACACAACCAAGCCAGTGAACCAGTTTTCAAACTTCCTAGATGATCCAGTTGAGCATTTGTGAAGTATGGACAACAAATTGGATCCATGGAGATCCCACTCTGCAACTCACAAGACAAAATGATGCAATATTCCTGTACACTATGTGTTTGGCGGCCTAAAGGATGGATCCATTTAGATTAACTCAGTTTTTTTGTTATTTGTTTGTCACCACTAGTTTGGAAAGCTACAAGCTGAACTTAAAGAATGAATCATCATAAAAATGTTTTTAGTCGGTGATAACCAGGGTTTAAAATTGGCCATGCAGAACGGTGTCCTGGCACCTTCAGTTAATGAGCAATTCAAGGTGATAGGCAAATTAATGCATATTACTCTTGAATGATTAATAATTTCCAGTGACAGCATGGAGATACTTATTGAAATATTGATATTCCACTGCTCACCCTCAACGCATCAACTTTTCCCGTGTGCATAAATAAAGTGGCGTTTGCTGTATTTCATCATCTTGCTAGTGCTACATAAGAGAAAGAAGCATATAGTTATTTCATTTTAAAAGCAGAAACTTATATAAGAGGGCAGTAATTTCAAATTATTATCAACAAATACAAAAAATGTTCCTCTGCAGTTCGTCACAAATATGGCTGTAAGCTAATGTATGGTTGCTATATTTCCCAGAAAGATAAAAAATGATACTGTCATAGTAAGAGATGGAGAAAGATACACCAAAGAGAGGACAGGAGGAAGCTAAGAGATTAACATTTAAATCTTAAATGTAATTTCCTTATTAATTTTAGAGTTTATAAATCAGATGTTGGAGCTGTACATGATGTTTTGCTGAAAAATGTTTTTGTGAAGCAAAATGAAAAACAAATATACTGACTCTGTGTTACTGAAATAACAATACATAATACTGTTCTAGGGGGTTTAGTTAAAGTTCAGTGGAGGCTCAAACAGTTAGTTTGCAGTACTGTGGGGAAAATTTGCAGAAATGCAGTATGTTGGAGTGGTACAGAGCAGGTTGTGGTATTTGTAGTTGATGATTAGATTCACACACTGAATTCTTCCTTTTATATTAACTTTATAGTGTCAGAGGCTGAAAATCTGAGTTAATCCAGAGCAGCAGCGTATGTCAACTGATTCTGCAGCTCACAAAAAAGTTATTATGTGACTTATTTTTGAGCAATGGAAAATAATAAAATTGATAATAGGTATTATTTACAGTGCTGTGAAAAAGTATTTGCCCCCTTCATGATTTCTTAGTGTTTTGTATATTTCTTACACTTAAATGTTTAAAATCATCAATAAATTTGAATAATACATCTTGAATCTACTTATTAACCACATTTTTTAAGTTTAGTGAAGTTTAGTTTCACTGGCCACAATCAGGCTTGATTACTGCCAGACCTGTTAAATCAATAAATAGACGAGTCTGACAAAGTGAAGTAGGCTTGTGCCTCAATCTAAGGGAACAGCTGAGAAGACAAGGTCACTGATGTCTGTCAGTCTGAACAGAATTACAGTCTTTTCTAAGGCTTTGGGATTCCAGCAAATCACAGTGAGAATCATTTCTCCACACATGGAGAAAACTGGAAATGCTGGCGAACCTTCCCATGAGTGGCTGGCCTGCCACGGGCACATCTAAAGAACTGCAAGCCTCACTCGCCTCAGTTAAGGTCAGAGTTCATGATTCAACAGTAAGAAAGAGACTGGACAAAAATGGTGTCCATGGTAGAGTTCAAAGGAGAAAACCACTGCTGACCAAAAAGAACATCAAAGCTCATCTCACATCTGCCAAAAAACATCTTGATGATCCCCAAAAATATTCTGTGGACTTAAATCTATTTGAGATACTTTGGTATAATCTTAAACACACTGTTCACGCTTGAAACGCTACCAGTGTAGTTGAATTAAAACAATTCTGCAAAGCAGAGCGGGCCACAATCCCTACACATTCATCTGAAAGACTCATTGCCAGTTCCTGCTGCCAAGGGTGGCACAACCAGTCATTAGGTTTTTCAAAATGGGCCAGGAAGGTTTGACTAACTTTTTTCATTTTATACATTAAATCATCACTAAACAACTGCTTTTTGTATTTACTCAGCTCACCCTATTAAAAAATGTTTGATGATGTGAAACATTTAAATGTGACAAATATGCAAAAAAGTAAGAAATTAAACTGGGGGAAAATACTTTATCACTGCACCGTAAGATTACCAATAATCTTAGGGTTATGGTAAATGAACTTGAACGTATATAGCGCCTTTCTAATCAAGTTGATCTCGATTAGAGAACAAGTTTTAACAATAGGTAGAACTTATTTCACAGCATGAAAACTGGCACCAAATAGAGTCATAATTACTGTTTTAGTTGCAGATGGTCTCCGTGCCCTTGGGAGGTATGTCTAAAGTTTACATAAGCACAAGTGTGACACTGTGCTTGTTGGTTTGTGTGTGTGTGTGTTCACCAATTCCAAAAGGTTGGGATGCTGTTTTTTTCAAATACAGAGTCTAAATTGGGACGGTGGCAGAAAAGGCTGAAAAAGTAAGTGCTGTAGGAACATTTCGCAAATAAATAGTTTAACTGTAACATGAGTGGCTATAAAAATGGGAAGTGGTTCATCACCATCTCCAAAAAACGTCAAATTGTGGAACAATTTTTGGTTTTAGAGTAAGATATATTCCATCCAGAAATCGTCTTTTTTTAGAAAAAGAGGCCTTGGATATTTCAGCAAGACAATTCTAAACTGCTTACTGCATCTACTACAACAGTATAGCTTTGCAGAAGAAGACTGCAGGTCTTCTGAAAACATTTGGAACAACCCAAAATGAAAAATATCACAGAGGAAATCAGAGACTGTTGAGCAGCCAGAATCCTCTGTCACACAACAGTAGGGATCACTCCTCTCGCCTCTTTTCCCAGATGGGTTTTTTTGGACTCTTGTTAAGAGGTTATGCTACACAGTTGTAAATATTGTCCTGTTACTTGCATTAAATTAAAAATGACCTTATTTCTTTCTTAAAATGGTAATTTTTTTCAGATTAGACATTTATTATGTTTTTGTGCAAATCAATGCAACTCTTGTCTCACACTTATGTCTTCCTGAAAATATTAAACAATGAATTTCAGACTGTGTAATATCAGTGTGTAGCAGTTTTAAAACAGACCTTTTTTAAAAATGTTAACAACATCTTGGAAACCCTTTCTGGCTGAATGCCCTGCAGGCCAACTTCTCCCATGTGCACACTATGCTCGTTTAAGTACCAAACATTTCCCACTGAATCTCATGTTGAAACGGAACCTTTTAGTTGTAACGTGATTAGAATTAACGAGTTGAGTGAGATCTTTGTCTTGATTTTTCACTTCCATCAGAGGTGAGTGTTGCTTTGTGCCAGTATATAGCAGGTGGCATGTGTATAGTGTGTGTAGTGTTTAGATTGTTAGGTATCTGCAAGTCAGCTCAATAGCATCACTCTTCTCAACACAGCCCAGTGCTATGCCCAGTGAAGCGTTAGCAACAGTAGGGCAGGGTCAGCACTAGTCCAGCTCTGTCAGAGCTGATATTCGTCAAGCTATGCACCTCGGCTCCCTTCTTCTTTTGCCAGACACTCTCCTGAGGAGTCTTCACCTCCAGGGAACTCCCAAAGAGAAGCAAAGGTTGAAGAGGGCATGGGGAGCTAGGCTCAGGTTCAACAGTGACCAGCCCCTCACTCACTCACTTCTGTTGCTGAGGCAGGGTGGAGACAGAGATAAAGCTATTGGCTGATTCACTGGAGGCTCTGTGTTGACCTTTGCCTGCTCTGCTGTCTGACTGCTGTTTGGAGGTGATACTGGAGACTCTTGGGTGACTAAGAGCACTGATCAGGGAAGCCCTCTTAGATCAGTGAAGAGTTAAAGAAAGCATTTGCTTTCATCTCAGCTGATTAAAAAATGGGGATTACTTGCTTTGATTCAGATGAGTCCTGAAAAGGCAGTGAGTTATTTTCTGTAGTAAAGTAAATGATTTCACCGGCCATATTTCAGCAGTGAAATCATTTTAAAATGTTTCTTTCCATTACAACAATGGGTCGGATGGTGTTAGGTGAGATCTGGATTCCTAGGAAACTCAGAGTTAACCCTTAAATATATTCCAAAAAGTTGATTCTGTTCATCGTGGCGTAGCGTTAGAAAACGCTACGTCCAGATGAACAGAATCAACTTTTTGGGATTTACTTACCTGGATGATTGAGCATGCATCAAGACCCTAAATATATTGTTTATTATTATTGTTAACATATTTATATATTTTTTTAAATGAATTAATAATATCCTTGGAAAGCACTTGGACTAGTTATAGATGCACCACAGTTTTGTTGTTGTTGAGGTTTTAAAGATGCGCAAGTGACAGATTAATGCCTGTATCAATGACAAAATGATAAATCAACTTGTCCTTTTATAATACTTTCCTACACATATACATATTTTTCTTCATGAGTATTTTCTATCCAACATTTACACACATTCACACTTTGATGGATACACTGAAGAGCAACTTATTCATTCCTTAAAAACATCTTTTGGCTAACAGTAGCTAATCCTGAGTAGCTAGCGTCTGTTTGCTGGCAAGAACGAGCAGATAGTTTCTACTGGTGATGTAGAACAGATTGCATTGCCAAAAGTGGATAGTAGTTAGAATTAACGTCTGTAACTAACTGTGATGTCACCAAGTATTTTGTTTTTCAAGGCATGAATTTAAAAAGTGTTTAAGAGGTTAGGTTTACACCTGACTCATCATTATAACTGGTTAAAGCAGTATGACTGAAACAGAAGCAAAGTGAAGGAATATTTCTGTTTTACCTTCCATACTTCTCTGTGCACACATGTTCCTGCAAAAGGTGGAAGATGTACAAAATCAAGCCCATCCCTGTTTTAAAAAAATTCTGGCTTTTGATTCTATTGCAACTCTAGGACCTAGTTTCTTTAGCCTTTTCTACAGGTCACTGGAGCACAGGTGCTACATCTTCAATGTGATACCTTATTTCTAAACCTGGTTCCAGCCCTGGATAAAACAGTATATAAAATATTGAGACTATCAAACATTTAGATGCTGTTTTTGACCACTAAATAGACTCTAATTATATTATTATATTATCTCATGAATTTCCAATATGAGAGTTTTTCTAATACTATTAATTTACTACTACTAAACTTGTAATTGTTGACACTGTACTAAACAGCCTATGAAGAACAGTGAGAGCTATGGTCAAAAGTATTATTTTCACATTATATAAAGAGCATAATCAGCACTAAATTGGAGTTCTGTCGTTCTACTTCAAGAGGCACTGTTTTACTGCACACCTCCTGGTCTGGGCGTCATCTGGGCCCTGCCTGGCCTCTAACTTGCTCTGTCCTCATTACTCGCCCTTATCACTAGCAAGGCACTCAACTCAATCTGACAGCAGGCCCCGCCACTGATCTGAGAGGTTATGAACCTAATGAGCCCGCCCATTGATGGGATGGCTTCAGACAAGCTATCCCAGGATCCCCCTGGGGAGTGCTGCCACAGTCACACTCTTCACCTCCCTCTGCAGTTCTCTCTCTTACGCACTTCATCTCTTCATTCCATCTTTCCATCAAGAATCAGCCTGTGAAAAACAGCATGATGATATTGCTGCTCACATATCTATCAGTCAGATATTCAATTCAATTCAGTTTTATTTATACAGCGCCAAATCACAACATCAGTCGCCTCAAGGCGCTTTATATTGTAAGGTAGACCCTACAATAATACATACAGAGAAAAACCCAACAATCATATGACCCCCTATGAGCAAGCACTTTGGCGACAGTGGGAAGGAAGAACTCCCTTTTAACAGGAAGAAACCTCTAAACATAAACATAAACATTTTCTAAACATAACCAGGTAGTTTTGGTGCATAAATCTCACCAAGATCTGGGCTTGACATCAGCCCACGTTCTTTAAAATCATGCTTTCAGCTGCTTATCCAGGTCCAGGTTGCCATTGTTGCAATCTAAGCAATGATGCTCAGGCCTCCCTCTCCACCAGCTCTTCT
Source organism: Etia nguti (assembly GCA_015106755.1). NCBI lineage: Eukaryota > Metazoa > Chordata > Actinopteri > Cichliformes > Cichlidae > Etia > Etia nguti. The sequence continues at coordinate 43,225 of VUQG01024846.1, read as the reverse complement.
GGCAGGGCACCAAGGTGTTCCCTGGCTCAGCGATATTATCTCTGTAGTGTGTCCTGGGCCTAACCCTGGACTTCGTCCCATATCAACATCCCTGAAACACCCAGGAGCCATACAGGATGTTGACCCCTTTTGACATGGAGGAATATTAGCAGCTGTATTCTGGACCCTCTTGAATTACTGAGCTCTTCATCATATCTGTAAAGGAGAGCCCAGATGCCCTTCAGAAGGAGTTCATTTGTGCACATAGCAGTTTTGCTGTCTTCACCATGATGCTGCTGCAATCTGTCTGTTAGTCTCTCGGTCCTTCCTTTCTTTGTCGTTAAACGAAGCCAACAGAACCATCACCATCGGCAAAATACAGGGAGGAGATTGTGAGACCTCTTAATCTCACACCGTCCACGCCATAGTTGCACCTAGATAGTTTATATTGGCTATCCAAATAATATTTACAGATTTACACTAAATAGAGGTAGAATGTATAACCAGAGGCAGAGCCTTCAGTTTTCAGGCCCCTCTTCTGTGGAACCAGCTTCCAGTTTGGATTCAGGAGACAGACACTATCTCTACTTTTAAGATTCGACTTCAAACTTTCCTTTTTGATAAAGCATATAGTTAGGGCTGGATCAGGTGACCCTGAATCCTCCCTTAGTTATGTTTCAATAGGCTTAGTCTGCCGGAGGCTTCACATGATGCACAGAGCGTTTCTCCTTCTCTCACCTCTTTTTACTCACCATATGTTTATACACGAGTACTTCCACAGTGTGTCTTTTGTCACTGCAGATGGCCAGCCCTCCCCGAGCCTGGTTCTGCTTGAGGTTTCTTCCTGTTAAAAGTGAGTTTTACCTTCCCACTTTCACCAAAGTCCTTGCCCATCGGGGGTTGTTTGATTGTTGGGGATTTACTTTAAAATGTAAAGCCCCTTGAGGCAATTGTTGTTGGGTTTGGCACTATATAAATAAAACTGAATTGAATTGAATTAAATAGTATTCATTAAACATTTTTTAGTATAATCAGTTGCAACTTACAGTAATGTTCATAAATTTGTTTGGAACCCATTGTTTAGTATCTTTTAGTATTAGCATGTTTCATTAGAATTTCATGTTTAGTTAACAGTAAAACACTGTTGACTAAATTTTAACTGACAATCAGTGATTTAAACACAGTGATTTAAACGCAGTGGTCATTTTAAAGTATTAATCTTTCTCTCATGTAGTATGTGTTTCACCCTGGTGGCACCAACAGATGGACTTACTGAACTGATTAGAAAGATTGGCTGTGAAATTGACACATTTGAAGCTGTGGCAGAGAGGAGGTCATTGAACAAACTGTTCCTAGACAGGTAATGGAGCACCTGCTTTTACAGAATGATGTAAATCTTTCATACTACATGCAATAACGCTCAACAGTCGAACACATCTGTCTAGCAGAGAATCATCTGTTATATTCACAGTTTAGTTCAACTCTGCACCGTCACAGCACTTAACACAAACTAAGTCACTTGGTTGCACTGCACTATCAATGAAACTTGACACATTACACTGATATTTGTGATGCTGGTTTCACTTCCTTTAATGAATCCTTTTGTTTTCCTTTTTTGTTTTAAATATTTTATGTTCTTATCAATAATGTTTTTATTACTTAAAAGTTTTGTTCAAATTCATACTTGTTTTAATTTAGTGTATTTATTTGAATTATTTTTAAAGATGTTAAGATACATACCATTCTACTTATTTAACCTATTTTTTAAATGCTGTAATGAAGGAATTTCTCAACTTTGGGAAAAATAAAATATATCTTAACTTTTAGCTGAGCTTATAGTCAGTTTTATAGTGTCTATATCAGCAAGCCTGTTTTTTATTTTTTGTAACTCATATTGGAAGTACTGAGCCATCCATTAATGTTATGTTATTCTTTTATCCATTTTAACTTATTGTGAATATTAGTCACCAATTGTTTTCTAAAGATGGCTGGACACAGCATCTCATTCCAAACATGGGATTAACATTTTATTCACATCGCAGTGTTAGACAGCAAAGCATCGCATAGCGCTAAAGCCTCTAAAATCACTAAAGGCTTCTTTAAATACCTAATATCCTCCATAGCTACTCACATGCCCAAAAGGGTCCAGGTGATTGTTTGTTAGCTTCAGCTTCTGAAATGATACCAGCTGCCGCATCCAGTGAGCTCCAGTGGCAGGGGAATCAGGGTGCACATAGAGCCTACCTGGCATCGCTGGCTCAGCCTTCCCAGCCACCATCCTAAAAACAGATTGCGGAGAAAGAAATTAGAAATGGAACAGAGTGCATAGTTGCTTTCAAGAGCCAGTGCTGTTTTTCAGGGACTATGGCAGCTTCTTTAAGTTTAACATGGACGTACAACACTCTCAACGCTCTCCACCCTCACAGCATTAAATCCTTTATACTGAAAAGCAGTGATCCCTGCTAAAACGTCATTCCTAATTATACTGCTGCAAGGTGTCACTGAGAAACACCAGAACCCACCAACTGCATGCCGTGCCACAAGATCAGAAACAAATGGCTGTAAAACAACTCTGCTTGAAGGTCTGCTTGAATTCTTTTTTTAAGCTTTTCCTGGCAAAACTATTTTGTCTTCAGTATGAAGGCAGGGCCAGCTATTTTGTTGTGCTAACGGATGGAGGACTATAATGTCATCAACTCCAGATAGAAAAATCAGCTGGAGAAACAGTCAAACTTGGGAGGTTTTTGTCTTTTCTTTTCAAATATTTTGCAATTGCCCTGCAGTAAGGAGGGGTTGCTGGTGAGGAGCCACAGTTCTTTTAGAATATTTGAAACAACCCAGCAGCAGTTCCTCTTTCAGTTTCTTCTTTTCTGGATTAAATATGGAATTAGAATTGGAATTGTAGTGGGTGTCATGCATTTTTGTGAATGGACAGACTTATCTGAGGAGTGCGTCTTCTGGAAGGGTGTTATTTATCTAACATAGGAAAGTACAGATTATTACTCTAATGAAGAAAGCCATGCTCAAAAAATAGAATGTTTTCCATATTATTTGTATTTTTTTTAAAAGGAAAGGTATTAGTATAATCATGACAATAACAAAGTAGTGATATTAATCCCAAACCTTCTATATGCCCACATACAGTCACACACACACACACACACACACACACACAGTGAGATGAACTGAGGCCAAACAAACATTGATGGTGAAGTGACATGGTAGTTTGCTAAGCAACTGTAATGTGATTACTTAATTTAGGAACAGTAATGCATTACATCAGTGGAGCCAAGCCTACCAAGTACTTCTGGCAGAGACCTGGAGCAGCCCCACATGACACACACACACACACACACACCTCATCTTGTGTCCTTCAAAACTTACCACTTGTTGTCACAGAATTTGTAGCGGTGGTCGTCAGCCGGGACAATGTCAATAAGTAGGATGTATTTGGTTTTGGGATTCATCCCAGTCATTTTGACCTTGTAGCTAGGAAACATCCTCCTGTTGAAGTACACAAAGGAAAACTGTTAGACACGCACTTTATGTTTCTTCAACAACATGAAATATTCCCAGAAAAGCTGACCTCAGCTACTGCCACACAAATTAGCTCTTAATTGGCCTTAATATGGACAGAATTGTCATACTCCAGAGGAAGGCAACAAATTTCAATGGTAGCGCTCTGCACTGGTTGTCTTCTTAAGAAAGGATCTCACAGGCCATTAAAAACACTTGAGCTTGTAGGAAGAGACCAGTATCGATGCTGGTGCGGTTGAAGATCTGATTTGCTCAATGGCAGCAGCTTAGCGATTTTCTTAAGGGAATTGGAAGAGCCAGGACCCATAGAGATCACAGGATTTGAGAGACAGACAGAAAGATGCCATCTTGGACATTTGAAATAAACCCTACCTGAAGATTACATTAATGAAACCTTCTCGTCAACAGAAAACTACATCAAACGCATTACAAATCCAGCATTTATTTGACAAACCTCTGCTTAAGATAGTCCTGTCTGTGAAAGAAAAAGAAAATCTCACATTTCTTGGCCTGGTAACAATTTGTGAGATGTCACTGAAAGCATGGGAACATGCTTGATCTTTTAAATGTCTCAAATATGTTAATATAGCAGCCAAGGCTATAAAGCACATGAAGGGAGCTACCTTTTGTGACCTCTTCTGGGAAACCAAAAACTTTTTCATCCCATCTGTGCCAAAGGAAATTTTGCAAAAGCCTCTGCAGTCTCTTATAAAGCCTTAAGTGGTTTTTAATGGCACCCCAGATTGGACAGAAGATTAGACAGCTGGCTTGTCACTGGTAAGAAGGCAATGGTCAAAAAGGCCTGGAGTTTATCTGCTGGTGTTGCCCATGGTGACATAGTCAAACACTGTAATGGACAGCCTCACGTGTTTTTCTGGGAGGACTGCAAGGCATCAAAAACCCTGTCTTCGTACTCGCTGCTCTGAATGGTGCAAATGCCCATCTTTAAAAGTTCATAGTGCTGATCGTGTTACTGTAAATACTCCATCACGTAAGATGAAGGGGGTGGCGGGGGATTGAGAGCAGGTAATTTAAATCTCTTTCCCAGGCTTCAAATCCAATCAGTAGGAGAGATCAGTCCTGCTATCATCCTCACTGAAAGACGGGTTAATCTTAGAAGAACATTCAAAACAGACCTCTGCTCATCTCTGGCTCCACTCGCAACACACAGTCGGAGCAGTTGGAGGCCTGTGTCAACACATGTGGCCCTTGGATTTGTATAATATGACCATAACTATCTCACGGCTCACTCTGCTGGGGGATCTTTATCCAATCTTGAGCAAGTAAATGTAGAAGTTGTAATGAATAGCTGTGTGACATCACACTCTGTGTTTACATTGGTTCCCTACAAGCCTCGCTTTCACTATGCAATTGTGTCCTGTGAGCAGGTACTAAATTATCCAGGAAAATTAGGCTCAACTGAATAACCAAATAATAACCCCCCACATAAGAAGCTAGCTACCGGTAACTTTCCCCTGGTAGCTGAAATGACATATAGTGGGAGAACCAGATTAACTGGAAGAAAAAGAGAGGAGAAAAACAATGAATATAAAAAACATTGTTTGAAAAACAGAGGCAAGCAGTATATATGTTCACCTCTTTAATGATTTTCCTCATTGTTCAGATTGTTCAGAGTTGATTTTTAGGGTTGGATGGTTTCCATACGTATACATACATATATATACATTTATATATAAATATATATATATATTTTTTAATTTAATTTTTTAATTTAAAAATTGAATAATTACAGAATAACAGCAGTTTGAGGTAAAAAATTGTAGCAGTAAAAAGTGGCAGACTTAAATGTACTGGGAAGTTTGTATATATGTGAAATGAGCAAAATCACAATCAGTGAGTGAAAGATAGCAAATCAAGAAGGGAAAGTGAATGTAAATTTACTAGCTTGTGGCAAAAACTAGGGTGGGAACCCAAAAGTAACACTAATGCTAATCACACTAATATAAATATTAAATATAAATAGGTGGTTACCCAAAGGCTGTTTTTTGGGTACGACACTGTAAATGACACTGTAAACATTTTTAATTAATAAATGCCTTTAAGTGTTTTGGCAGAAAGAAAGCAGAAATGGTCTCACAGGTATTTTTTTTTTTTTAAATAAGTCACTTCAGAGTATTTTAGGGGATGTTGTAATTATTTCATATTATTAGGGGAGCAGTCTGTATTATAAAGTATCTTTACCTCCTAAATAGTAAAAGTTGTTTGTCCTTTCCTTTAAAATTGTTTACTCCCTTGTTCTACTGTACCAACATCATAAATTACCATTAACTACTTTAGATACGGAAAATTAAATCCTATTTTCATTAAAACATGGACAGTCAATATTGCGATATAGGTTATTGACTTTATTATAAAGTGCGACCAAAATATCTGTATTTGCTGCTGGTGTACAAGTAACATATAACAAGATGAAACGATTCATTATACTGTACTTACTGCAATACCAATATTTTGTCCCACCCCTATTTTAAGCCTAATGTATTAAAATGCCAAATTAAATCGACCCAGGATAACTGCTTTTCAAAGACAACATGAAGGGATACATATACATTCAGCAGTGTGACTAAGTGAGTGAATTTAAGGGGGGGCATGAGAAATGGAAGTCAGTGAGTGTGTGTATGATATCAGTGTCAGGGTGTGTGTGTTTCTATGTCCAGCCAGCTGTTTCTCTTAACAATCCCACATGTTTAGGCCCTCCAATGATCCATTCCTTCTCTGGGAATCTGCAGTACTACAGCGAGATCAAAAGAAGTGTTGAGGGTAAGGGGGGGTGGGATGAGGATGATGAAGCGCTACAGGCTAGTAGACTAAGGCCTGTTGTGGGCGCCGGGTTCCTCTTATCAGACTGCTCCTGCTCACTTGACGGGCTGTGTACAAAGAGGCAGAGTGAGGCAAGAGCTGCGGTGGGTGCTTTGAAGAAGGAGGATTACACCTGGACAATGACACTCATCATAACAAGTCTTCTAGATTCAGCTAGGTGCTGCTTGCGAAAGCACTGAGCTAGTTTCATCTTGGAGTGTTTGGGAAATATGGGATCCTTATGGTTTATCTGCATCTGTCCTGACTCCCCTCCCATCTCTGCACTGACCACCCTCTTCACATTTTATAACAGTAGCTTTATATATATATATATATATATATACACACACACACATATATATATATATATAGTTTTTTTTAAAATCTGCTTTCTAACAAAACTGGAGAAATTTAAACTGTCCATAGTTTAAATACACATAACACTCACATTTTGATATGAATGTTCTTTTCTGCCCTCACGATCACTGGGTTTCTGGTCATATCAGAATTCTGAAAATTTATGGAGCCATATGATCTATATTGGTTCTGATTCCATTTTAAAGGGTTTATTTGTGATTTAGGTCAGTTTAAATAAAACTGTCAGTTGTTCTTGTTTCCTGATTTTCACCAGTTCTTAATAAAGTCAAAAAATAAGAAAGAAAACAAAAACAATAAAATAAAACAACAAACACCTCTAATTTGAAGTCACAAGCAGACTCTCCTGTTTAGAGGGAGTTCACAGGTAGAAGCTAAAAGGTTCCAAAGTCTGTCTTTTGCTCTATTGTTCCAACTCGATCACAACTGAACTGATGATGTAATCTGAATGGTGACATTGCCAGTATAAAGTGCACCCTTAACTGTATTTATACTGGCTGTTCTTTTGAAGTGACCATTCAAACATAAAAAATTAGACCTACTTTATTTTATGCATGACAAATGATACTAGAATACCAGAAAACAGACCTGTCAGAATACTTGAAATCACCTCTGTGCTAGTCCAACTGTAGATGTCTCTTGGACCTCATTTTTAAACATGTTTAAAACAATACTATATGACTGTGGTCGGTAATAAAGTTAGATGCCTGAAAAACCTGTGCATATATGTAAACATTCATTCAATGTGATTCAATCAGTGATTCAGAAAATAACCTTTCCAACTAGATCTGAACATGATTGGCTTTCCTTAAACTTTTCATTTAGTTGGGTTAGGATATAAGCCAATGACAACTAGAAGTTGAGTAACACCCATTTTTACTGAGGAATGCCAACGTTATGTTATTTGGAGACTACAACACCTACAACAGATATATGGAGATTACTTTTATTTTTATTGTACAAAAGAGCAAGAGTGTGGCGGTAAAGTTCACACTGCACCCAGGGTAAAAATCACATTATGCTGCTAACAGAAGTTCTGCTCTTTGCTAGCACCTGCACAGATAGCATGCTAACACTAAGCTAGCTGAGAACCCAGATTGATTTTAAAGGTGAGCACATTCTGACCCCGACTCAGCAGCCAGAGCCTGAACTTCAACAGGTAACGAAAGCAGTAATGAGCAGTCAAGCTTAAAGCCTCCCTTTCTACTGGTTCATGTTTCTAAAGTAATAACACTGCCGATCACTTTGAATTCTCTCCGAGCTGCTTTTCAATTTTGCTGTGTGTTGTCTCTTCATACGAAACTACTAAAAGAAAGGTTGTATGTGCGCCTTCATTAGGACAGGGACTTGTGTTGGTGTGTGCGACTGTCAGAGGTGGGTAGTAACTAATTACATTTACTTGAGTAATATTGTTATGAAGTATCGCTACTCTTACTTGAGAAAAAATTCTGGCTACTCTACTCAGTGTGAGTAACTTCCCTGAATGAGTAATAAACACGTTTTAACCAAAAATGCATGAAACACAGACACAAACCTGCTTTTTATGTCAAAGTGAGACTTCTTGTTTGTTGTTTTAATGTTGCTGAGCCTGTTGGGCCATTTGGAGAAGTAAAGTTACACCATATATTGTCAGCGCAAGTACTTTACCCTATTCTAACATATATTTATATTACCTTCTCTAAATATTAGTTTAATAATTATTTGGAAAAGTGTTTCTTCAGCTTAGATTTATTATTTTGCAATCATGTTTTTTTATATGTAGTATTTTTTTTCAAATACCAAAATTTGCACTAAGCTTTATATTTTTGTCTGTCTCATTATCTCATTTTTAAACATTAAATCAGATGTTATGATCACTTACTCAAGTATCCCTTTTCACTAAATACTTTTTTACTCTTACTTGAGTAATTTTACGGAAAATGCTTTTTTTGCGCAATGCACTAAATATCGTATGAGCAAAATACACAGGAACAAACCTGCAGTTGGCATATAATTGCTGTCCAACCAATCTATCTGGACGGCTTTTGGTTGGATTTCCATTCAATTTAGCTGGCTCTACAGAAATGCACGTACCTGTGTGGCAGCCATCACATCACCCAGAATGACTTTAATGATCTTACTTTTCAGTAGCACATCTTAGTTCATCCAGTAGTTTGGTTTACGACTAAACACCTCAGTAGCTCTTTCAGACTTGGGTGAACTATTTATTTAGTGCAAATGAACATTAGCATTGTAACATGGCTTTCTAAGATGGTTGACTTTACTTGCTATGAATGACTTTTTTAGCGTCATCATTAGGAGCATACAGTCATGCCAGCTACTCTTTGAAGCTGCACTTACCCTAAAGAATAAGAAAAGACTAGTGTATGAATCTCAGACGCATTCACGATGATGCATTTTTTCCTCACAACATAATTTCAAGAACTAATCTCTGTCTCTCTTGTTATTTGTTGTGTGCTTGTTTTTTTGATGTGTTGACATAATGCAAATCAGTTTCCCATTGGGGACAGTAAAGTTACCATTGACCATGGTATCTATGCTCTAACCTGCCTCCTTTCTTCTTTCATTTATTTTCTATATATTTATCCACATGTATTTATGACCTCAATAAATGTAATAAATAAGTCTGTTGACAAATTTCTCCAAATTAGTAGACAAATGCTCACTGTTGTGACGTTTGTCTCTCTCTGATACACTTTGAGATAATAAAAAAATAATAAAAATAAAGCAGGGATTGTGTCTGCAGTAATGCCTGGTCCCCACTCTTGGGTGTATTTTTATTGTCAGTTCAAACGACACACTAAATACAATGTTCTGCTGTGCTTCGCTGGTCTACTGCCAAATATTTCTTGCTGCAGTATGACTAAAATACCTTCTACCACGATGAGACAGTGAGTACTACATGCACTACTCATAACATGTTTAAATAATTCAGCCTGGTGTCGATATCGTTTTCATTTTCAGATCTGTTGCTTGTCAGCGATGAAGCCAATTTTTCGGTGACCTTCAGCATGCCTGCTGCAGACTGACTGCAGGTAAGCTCAGATAGGTCTTCCAGCACAGCTGCACAGCTACACCACTGTACAGCCCTTCAAAGGGCTTTAAGGATTCAGACCCTACTTTATCAGCTGGACAAGGAAAAGCCCATCTCTTACGGTTATACAGCATTAAGGAAAAAATGTGGTGACCTTTTACATTTTTCGCTGAGGAAAAAAACATCCCGTGAGGAATGAGAGGCGGAGGTCAATTTGAGAGTGTATTCATTCTCTGGTTAATGTCCAACAGCCTCACTATCTAATCCTCAGGTCGCATTAAATCCAACAAGCCGAGCAGTCATTTGTGTTTTCAATTATGCAGTCACCGCGGCAGGAACTTTCTGTCTCTTCCTGAAAGACAAAATCATAACTGCTGTATGTTACTACGAGCTGTCTAAACAGTTGATCCCAGAAAGATATGATACTCATCTTGCATAATGAATCCATCGCTAGAAAATCACTTTGCCTGCAATTTTCCAGAAATCTATGCATGTTTTCACTCTGAAGAGTATCGCTACATTTTAATATGTTATATAAATAACAAAGAGCTCAACCGTTTCCAGGTTACTGTTGACGGGGAGATTCAAATCAGGTGAAAAACTTTTTCAAGCAACTCTTTGTGATTCATAAACTCCACCACAAATCCTGTAATGCAGTATGTTAATGTAACAACAGCAAAAAAATACATTTACTGTAGAGATTTAGGCAGATGTTTAATATTTCTTCTTTGACTCCAGGTCTGAACAAACTGTTTATTCCAGTGCTTATATCTGACAGCAGACACTGGCTGGTTCATGGGTTCCAATATCCAAACAAAAAAGTTTGCACTAAAAAAACCAACCAATCAAAAATGCAGTAATACAAGGGACCGAAAAAAACATGAGAAATTGTAGATTTTCTTAGATTAAATTTTGAATGTAGCTCTTTTGAAGTATTTTTACAGCAGAGTATTTACTCTTCTAAAAAATGGAAATACTAGATAGCACTACTGCACACATGAACTCAAACATTTCTTTTAATTTTTTTATGGTTCATCAGAAACATGCTTTACTCACCTCCCCGCTTTAGTAATGATCATCTCTGTGCCGGCCTCGTGGAACTTCTTCCACAGCTCCCTCTCGTGAAGGACGACCTTAATGTTCTCAATGTTCTGAAGGAAGAATCACAGTTACAATCAAAATAACTCAGACCATCCAAGAAAATACAAAGTAGTTGCATATAAACACCAAGTGGAGCAATTTATAAATCAGCCTAAAGCGTACTATTTAACAGTCCATCCAGAAGAAGCAAGATTGCCAATGCCCTCCGTGCTTACCTGGTCGGGCTCGGTGGAGCTGGGAACGGTGGGAGCTGTGGACAGGCCCAGTCGCGACTGGTCTGGAAGCAGATCCGTCTCCCCGCCGGTCTGGAGCCGGCTCACATGTTCGTCCGTCACAGCTGAAGCTTTCTCCTGAAGCATCGCTGCAGGATTAGAAGAATACCCAGCTGTCAGATTTATCAGTGAGCAGCAGTGAAAGCAGAGGGGAATTGCCACTGTGTGTCAGACCTGGCACAGGACATTTTCCAGATGTAATGTAGACTCATGTCATATACTACATTTACATTTACAATATACAGTTTATAAAGGATACTCCTATATGTGTCTTCTGCCTTCTTCTATGACTGTGAGGCAGTATTGGCCTTAAATCAGTGGTGCCAAGTACCGTGAATCTCGAATGTCCAAATTCTTTATTAAGCTATGATTATTTTTTACTATGTAATGATTAATGTGAAAGCAAAACTTTTATTTCAAAGTTTCTGTTTTTCATTAAATGTTTGAAACACTAGTTTTTATTAATTTTGTAACTTTAAAAAATGACCTGAAATAAAACAACTCTACCTTCGATTCAACAACAATTCTATCTTTTTGCCAC
>VUQG01024846.1:8933-31546 GCA_015106755.1 Etia nguti | reverse complement strand
TTTTTTTTTTTTTTTTTTTTTTTTTTTTTTTACACAAATGTAACAGATTGTACGTCAGTGTGAGTACAGATCAAATGTTTTGCGACTGTAAGCCTGCACAGCTGCGGGCCATTATCTTACATATTAAGGTTTTGAATTTAAATATGAATTTCTAAGATTTAATTAGAGTGTGTAAAAACTTCCCCCTTCTCCAAAATAAAAACTTCCAGCTAAGCTTTTGTAGTATGAAGTCAGTTTTCCATTACAAACCACACACTTTTTGCCAATGAAAGCTTTTCCATTTGAATGACATTTTTAGACCCAATTGAAGCATTTTTGAAAAAGTGAATGCCATAAATATGCAAAGATTTTTTTCCCTGCTATTGGTTGTATCAGCCTTTATTTTTCTAGTGGAAATCTTTGGTTTGGACTGGGTGTGCAGGTACCACTGGCTGTTGTTGTTGATAAATTCTGTCAAATTTTCTATGAGGAAACCTGAGCCAAGTAGTGGTTTAATACTGGGCATAGAAACAGAGAGAAAAAAATGTTGAAAATGCAGTGAAAATATTCAAGTGGCACAACAGAGGAACGAGGTTTCAATATTTCACTTCTCTCCTCACACGCTGTTTGCTTTTAAGTAGATATGAACAATGCATAAGTACATTTTTCCATTTTAAGTTAAAGTTTTCCTGTTCACGCCAGCAATGAGGCAAACATTTTTCTATCAACTGGAGGTCACAAAACTCTCTGTGCTTCTTACTGCTCCATTTCATCCATTAATCTAGAGAATGCCAGCACCTGATGACCATTCTCATGTGAACCTCGGCCCGTAGAGACTTAAAAATGTTTAGCTCCATGACAGCCAGTCAGCAAGCTCAGATTTTATTAAAGATTTGTGCACAAGACTCCAAAAAAGGGGGTCAAAGTCTCAGCAGTAAATTAGGCTGACACGCTGTACAGTGAACATCGCTGTAGTAAAAATACCGCTGAGAGTGCAGCTCTGAAAGGCAAATGTTAATTTCGAATTGAAACACAGAACTGTTAACAGAAAAAAATCAAGTTAAAGTAATACACAGTTAAAATGGGAAACGGATTCAACCTTGTCATTATGTCGACGGTCATATTTTGTCCTGCCTGTCACACGTACAGAGTCACTGTGCCTGTTTCTGCTTCTGTTCCTGCCATTTCATGCCTGCCTCAGAACCTCGATGCAGGTCTCTGTGTGCTTGGTACTGTAAGTTTATTGCTGAAATTACTTCTGCTTTGAATACTTTTGTGCAACTCAAACTTAGGTTTCATTCCACAAAGTTAGACAAAGTGACATTTTCTAACTACGGTTTAGTTTTCAGATCATTTTTTAACGGTTGGAAATACTTCTGTACTTCTGTAATGCAAAAGCTGCTCAAAGTATGCCGGTGTGGAAACCTGTTGCTGCGGTCTCCTAGCCTCAGGGCTGCACACTGTGGACGTGAGCCTGTAAACATAGAGAAACCACTCTCTTAGCCATGAAACTGGAGAGGTGGCATCCAGTGTAAACTGATGGAGACCTTTGTGAAAGCTAATAAAGATACGATCTGACAAAGAAACAGCTACAGAGCTTTTTTCTTTTCTTTTTTTTGTACAGTGTGAATCTAGGCCTTTCAGTAGTTCTGTTTAACTGATGAGCACAAGCCAACAGCACATGCATGAGCCTGTTTCTGTCTCTCACACGACATCCAATCTGAGGACTATTCGAGGACATATTTCTGCACGTTATAACATTTCGATAGACAGTAAATAAATACATGAGAACAAATCCATGGCATCAAATATGTTTTCAGCATCTAACGGTTTTATTTAAACATGTAAATCCTGAAGAGAGTCTGGTTTGTTCCTGCTGCTTACAGGGAGAAATGTTTGCTCTAAAGGAATCTGCTTGGAAAATATTAAAGTGCACTTAAAGACAAAGAAGTAATGGCTGTGCAGCAGTAAGCAGCAAGAAACAGGGGAAACTACACACAAATACAGTTGAGCTGCTCATTTAACTGCAAAGTTTCACTTTTACTTGTCTTGCAAGTAGGAAAACTGTTTGGCCAAAGGCCTCACAGAAGAAAATCGTGAACCTTGGCAGCCATCTTAAAGCACCAATCATTTTGAACTTTTGCATCTTGAAATTCTTCATTTCAGTGGTCACTGGGACATAAAAATGTCATGTATAAAATCACAAGTCAAATCTGATTTTAAAAAAACAATTAAAGGTTCTGCCACAAAATAAGGTTTTCAATTTTCCCCCGTGGGAAATACTGCAACAACCGTCTATGCTGGTGTGGCGTTCCCTTACTTAACTCAGGATTCTAGAGCCATGTCTCCCTTTTATAATACCCATGCTGTAGCCAGCATCAGTAGGCCTGTTGTTCAAATATTTTCCAGAGGTCTGCAGAAAGACTTCAGAGTTTGAAATAACAAATACCAAAAGCCTAAGACGCTAAGAACAATGTGTGTGTGTTGGGTTAAGAGGTAAGATGTGCTAACTGTGTGAGGCAGATGTAACACATTTCAATCTGCCGCCATTTTGTGTCAATAGCTCTGAACCATGAAGGCCTGGGCATCAGTGGTCAACACATTCCTCTCAATAACAAACAACATTAGCTAATCAGCTGACAGCATTTAAACCTCAATGCAAACAAACAAAAATACCCCAAAATAAAATAAGCAAATACTGTTGTATGGAAAAAATAAAGCACTTTTCTGGCTTTTAATCTATGTCATTTTTTAAGTGTGAAATGCAATGACCAGTATCACAGCAGCTTGCATATTTCTTATTAAAGCTGGGCTTCCAGCCCTGTTCCTAATAATCAAAAAACTGAACACAAAAGCTTTCAAACCACCCTCCATTAAACACAAAATATTATAAAATATATAGAAGTGAACCACACATTTTGAAATATTTTAAATAACAGTATCATTAACTAATTACTTTTAAGCTGGTGTGGGAAAACTTCCGTAAATAAAATGTGAAAGTCACACTGTTTTTCAATAATGTTAAAGTAATAATAATAATAATAATAATAATAATAATAATAATAAGATTAGCCATTCAAAAAAGCAAAACTCAGCATGCACATGTTCTGAAATAAATAAATGCCAATGAAAATAAAAAGCTAGACTTGCTCATCCCAGTTCTCATTCAGTGTGGTTCTCTCTCTGTCTCTCTCTCTCTCTCCACTGTGTCCCTGCCTGTGACTGTCAGTTTCAGCGCTTCCCTGTCAGATTGCTCTGTGGATTGAGTACAGTGGGTTAATTACAGTGGGTTGATTCTCCCACAGAGTATCACACTCTGGATGACACAGCTTTGCTCTCCTCTCTAGAAACAGACAGCACTATTTACAAGACAGTGGGCAGCGCGGACGGTTCTTCTACTGTACCTCACGCAGTCAGCTATCATCTGCTTAAATCCATCTCCGCGCACAGCAGCTCGGTCCACGGCCTGCAAACAGCAGGGTTCCTCCCCTTCCCACCGCGGCTGCACGAGCTTTTAGAAGATAACTGCTCGTCTCTAGCGCTGTCCTGACGGCTGCAGCGGCGGCGGCTGTCCGCTGGGAAGTGCCGGTCGGTTCGGCTGCCTTAGTGCCTTTCAGCTTCTCTATCGACAAGCCGCGTTCTGCGCCTGTGCAGTGCGCACTTTGAGCGCTGAGGGGGGATCTCAGTGGGTTATTTTCTTGGAAACACACACACACACGCACACTCACACACACACACGCGCGCGCGCGCACACACCCTGCAACAAGAGCTTTGCTACATTGCTACACGCAGTTGCTCAGTCCCCCTTGGTGTGTGAAAGCAGCAGGGAGAAAGTGATTCGTTCCCCACTGCTCCTCTCACCGGGTCAGCTTTAAAGCTGTGGTGTAGAAACGGTGCCCTCCTCCGACCCTTGGTATCTTGGTAACAGTCCCAACACCACCAGACTATAATGTGCGTTATTATTATTGCGTTTTCATTTGGATGCATGTCTGGTAATGATCTGATAATTGCTGTATCAATATCAAGCAGCTGTGAAGCGAACACTCTTCACATCATTGCTTCGGGTCACCAGGCCGGACTGAATCTATGCTGATGCGGTGCCGTCTGTCTAAAGTGGGACTTTAATGTAAAACCAAGTACAGCAACCAGGGAACAAGACAATATGCATAAAATATTCTAGAAGATAACTCCAGCCTTCACTCGCCTCCACACGGCTTGGTGGGTGATCCTGACTCTCCGTCCACGATAACCCACCTCATGAACCAGGGTAGACCCCACAACACTTTTCTCCACCCGAAATGGCATTTGAAGCCACGAAATTATTCAAAATACATTCTAACAACTTGTGCATCTAACCACCAATATAGAGCTTTGTAACGTACAATGGCATCTCACACTGAAAACAGCGAGCTGTGTTCCACAGTAGCACATTGTCAAGGCCGCGCTGGATTTCTATAAACAGCCTCATAGCGGTTTAATAGAGCGCTCGCACTACTTGGGCTACTGCAGACATTGTTATTAATATGTCCCTTGCAATGGGCAAATATGCACTGGCCCAAACCAGCGATTACCTCTTAGGAATCATGGATTATTTATAACATTTAATTATTTATTTTGATCAGCAGGTATATAATAAACGGTCAATTAATGTTTTATCGAGACCACAAGTAGATCATGCTTACTCAAATAACTGAAAAGACATTTTTAAAGAAAATCAAATCATAGTAAATTATACGTTTAACAAGTGAATACATGAATTGAATAAAATAAAAAATAAAAAACTTTACGCAGTATGGGTTTAAACGATTCGTCCATCCCCATAAAGACCGGAATATAGAACCACTTGAGAATAATGTTTAGGAAAATGAGGTACTGTTGAGAGCCGTTTTGTCAGTGTGTGTGCGTGTGTGTGTGTGTGTGTGTGTGTGTGTGTGCGGTAATAACTCAGCAGCAGCAGCAGGCATCCTTCTGCACACTGCCACATGCAGCAGGGCTGACGCGGAGGCCGCGCTGGTTCTGCAGGTGAAATATACGCTGTGGTTTCGCATTAAATGAAGCGTGAATCTGCAGCGCGTCTATAAATCAGATGCCAGCGTGACTTATATATCTGCTTGGTGACACGAGCGCATGAACGGCCTCGGTTGTCACTCAGCTGTGTGTGTGTTTGCAGCTCTGCTCCGCTGCCTTTCCAAGCAGGCTGATAGCGCTGCTGACAGACTTTCTCCAACTCCTGAAGAGCGGAGAGTGAGGTGCTTTATTCTTCAACCTCAAACTATTAACTGGACACACATTCTCACCCTGGCTCACTCACACGATAAACACCACAGTCTATGCTCAATTTAACCCAAATAATACGTTTCTCTGTCTTTTTATTTTTTGCCTTGTACCTTGAGTTTGCTGGCTCATTAAACTATCAGAAGTAAAAGAAACGCCCAAGAAGTGTTTGGCTGTCTCCACCACAGAAACTGCAAAAGCCTTCATTATGATGTAGCTGCGTTTATCTCCGCATACGCCCTTATTGTGTCACAGCCAATTAGCCAATCAGTTCAATTAACCAGAAAGCAATTAGACTAAAGTCTAAACCCTTTCAAACCATATAAATGTGCGTGTTGTACTCGCAGGAGAAATGTGAACCTCGTGTAACAATATTGTTACAATATCGTCAAATATAGTTTGGAAATTCACAAGACTTTAAATATTTAGGTGCGTGAAAAACTTGCGTGAAAGTGTTCAAGTGTTTTCACAAGTCACTTAAAAAAAATGTCGTGTTCAAATACTAAAATAACTGCATTTTCACTTTTTGACGGGCTTTAGTTTGACACAGACGCACCACACTGAACTGTAAAAGTAATTTCAATAACAGTTCATAATACATAAAAACTGCTTATTTTTTGTTATTTGGCGTGCTTCTTACCTCCCGTCCTGCTCTCTGCTCTGCCTGACCTTTATACTCCTTCAGCCTGCTCTCCAATCTTCAGTTCTCCCTGTGCCACACTCGTGCAGCACCTCTGCATCTGCTGCAATCAAAGAACTTCAGTTTTTTTCTTCTTTAAAATATATTTATATATATAGCGGCAGATTAGAGCTGGCCTTCTTGGAAGAGAATTAAACCTCCACGGACTCCCACTGTCACGTGATTGGAGCAGAAGGAGGTTTCGGCTGTAGTCAGTCTGACACCATCGTTGGACTGGGAAATATGACTTCCAATTGGTGATCACTGATGGGAGGCAAACACCACCATTCGACTCATGTTCTGTGAATTATTTGACAACATTATTTCGCTCTTATTGCGCTACTTGTTATCCATACTAAGCAACACAACTAAAATGAATTCTATAGACCCCCAGCCAACCGAACTGCATGCAGGTATATTTATGTGCTAATTATCATCCACAAAACATTAATCTTTAAATCAGGTGACTGTGAATGTGTCAAATGTATTTCCGTTGTGGATAACAAAATTTCAACTATTTGCTGAAGGTTAAAAACCGATTTAACAACACGCTACATTTTCTTGAAAGTGTTTTAAAAAAAAAATAAAAAATAATAATAATAATAATAATAGTTATAATAATAATAATAATAATAATAATAATAATAATAATAATAATAATAATAACAATAATAATGTATGCATACATATGTAAAAGGAGTTATTATTGGAACAAGGTGTGAGAGTGTATCAGTATCATATTATTAAGCTTATTATCAGATCTGAACTATTAGACACAAATGAAATGTTAGTTTCAACACAAAATCTTCTAAACTGTCTGTGGCTCTTCTTATAATTCTGTGTCTTAAATATTTCATGTCTCCATTCAGTCTTGTGTCATCCATAGTTAAAAACCAGTCATGCTGCTGCTTTAGGGATCTGGGATGAGACTATTTTCAGACCGAGTCCACCATATCATACAGAAACTATACTCAGAGTACCAAAAATCACAGTTAAGTTGTTTACCTTGTCAACTTGATAATGTTCATTCTCAAAATGATGCAGTGCTTCAATTAATCTGAGGCATAGCTACTGATGAAGTGTGTGTGTGTGTGTGTGTGGATGCCAAGGGGGGCATGGGGGGATCATATTTATAATGGTGTGAGTGTGGTCTCTGGGTTGTGTAGTCAGTGCGCATCACCAAATTCTGTTTCCTCCCTTTTTTTCTACCGTCAAAATGGCGGAAGCCGAGTCTGCTTTCTTATTAGATGGATACAGTATGTCAGCCCCCTCCCCATTCTCTGCCATAGCTGCACTTCTAATCACTCATTGGTCATTTTTACTTCTCCTGGCCAATGTTGAGCGTTAAGTGGCTGCAGTGCGTCACAGACGAGGTGGAGATTTCTGTTTCAGTTCCCCTCCTCAGGCCTCCGCTGTATTATTCGTGGCTGACCTCCAGTATGTTGCACAAGAAAACTTTAACACATATTTGGATGGAGATATTGTGAACATTATCTTGTTGAGTATTTCGATGGAATATTTTCACTGCCTAAGGATGTTAAAGGTGGTGTTGCCCTAATGTGATTCACAATAATCTTGAATTCTACTGTCTTCTGTGTTTTGTCTGTAAGAAAACATGAACAATGATTATTTAGAATATGTTACTGATAGATAATTACTGGCCTACTTATTGTTTTCTTTTCTTTTTTAGCCCAGAGCTTGAATGTTTTTGTTCAGTCTTACAATCTCATTAGCATCATTTCCAGTCTGTTGATGCTTTCAGCTGCTTTGCTCTGGAAAATAACACCAGATGACAAAGTTAGGAATAGGCAGGACAAGATAATGGAGCACTGACCCGCCGAAGAGTAATATACTTGTGGTCAAGATTTGGCAGAGATTAAAGACCAGTAGGCTGTTGTAGCCTCATTTAGTGGTCAAGCTGCAAACAAAAATAATTGACAATGCTTAGTGCTTCCACTCAGAAGATGTGGTGGTGATGGAAAAGAGTAGACAAGGTAATCCAGGAGATTTGGTGTTTTACTGAAGTCTAGTTTAGATCTAAGCACCGCATCAACAAAAAAGAAAAAGAAAAAAGAAAGAAAAGTAAAGCCTTGCACTGATTTACACTTTTTTTTTTTTTAAGATTGGGTTTTTGATTTCACTTTGTAGCAAATAAGCAGTTTGGCTGCTTGCATTCTTAACAGTAATTACTCAGGAGGACAGGATAATTGTCAGCATTCAATTTTCAACTTTCAAGTTTGTTAGTACAAATCACAGATATGGTACAGAATACTCGATCATGTAAAAAACAGGGGTGTTTATTCCAAATTATTTTGTTTAAAAATTCTGTAATATGACATTTAAGTGATTTCGTAGTAACGCTGTAAAATTGGCTCGTGTTATATGAGATTTGGATGTATATTTTTAAATGTATATTTTGAAAAATGTTTAATTAACATTTCTCATGTAATGCCCCTGCAGCAACCCCTTTTCATTTTGGACACTTAACAAACTTTGGTAACACATCACAACTTCCTGTTGTCAAATTATTGCAATGAAAATGTACATATTCTCTTATCTGATAGTGAAAGAATATAAACCACATATACTGTATTTACTGCAGATATCTATGGGCATCATCACTGTATTTTAGATGAGGACTGCCCAAGGAGCAGGCAACAGTTTCATTGTAAATTAAATTATTTTGAAATTCTATGCCTAAAACTACACCTGGTTGGTTGGTTTCAGTGGAAAACAGCAGAGACACATCTCTTTGTTCTTATTGCCCTATAGTTCTTTTATAGCAGCACAGAGCTCACTATTTCTAGCACTTTTTATATGAATCGGTAAGATTATGGTTAGTTGCTTTAATAATAAAGCAGTTTTTCTCACCAACATGTTTATTAGACTTTTTGGCTTGGGTAGATCAGTAACTGTCCTATGAGTTAGAATACATTCTAGAAAACCTCCAAAATTAAACTCTACTTAGAATATTTTTCTTTAGCTAATGGACACCAAATAACTCTTACATGTTTGTATAATGTATTTTGAAAAATATCTGAAATACTGGCAAACTTTTTCTGCAGTCCTGTTCAGAGTCTAAAACATGATTCAGCAGGAAAAAGCCTCAAGTTCTAGGAAACATTTCCTTCTATAAAGGTATGGTTGCTTTTAAAATCTTAGCGTCACACGATATATTGTAGTGTTGTTTTGAATGTCACGGAGTACATCTTCATTATACGCAAGGATTAAGCTCTGTGGTTGGATAACATCAAACTCTAAATCCTCTGTGGCCAATTAATAGAAGAGCAGTGGTTTGGGTTTCTGCAAAGGCATTTAAATTTAGTCTCTAACTCTGGTTTGACACTTTGGGAAGTTAGCTGGGTGTTTCCTGTGGCAAATTCTCTACATGTGGGCATCTATGCCTCAAGTGGCAGAAATGTGACTGTTCCCTTATAGTAGAGAGAATAACTGATTTCCCTGAAGTGTCTTTAATATTTTCACAGTTGACAGAGACTTAAAGATGGTGTTTTCTTTTATTTAGACCCCTACAATGCACAAATTCCTGAGCACTAAATCCACCGAAACAGTCTCAAAGAATGTTTGAAGCCATCCATCCTCAGTGTTGGCTCTGCTTACACAGACAGCAGTAATGAGTGTGAGTATTTGCCTCAGAGCAGTTACTCTACAACTACAACTCAGAGCAAACAGTGAGGCGTGGAGCCACCTAGTTCCATCACACATAAGGGAAAACTAAGTAACAACCTAAACCCATATCCTCCTGCTTGCCATCATAGCCAGCAGGCAAACTTTTCCAAACACTATTGGCATGTGTGAACTGATGGAGGTACAGCACAGGTCACAACACATCACTTAAATAATACAAACTGGTGCCCTGCATTCAAATGTGCTATGGTTAGATTACTGCTTTGAGAGGTATCTGCAGTTATGATTACTGAAACAGCTGGAGTTACAACCTTTAGCGCTAGGTAGCACTTCATAATAATTACCATTAATAAATGGTAATCTGATAGCATACTTTGGTTAACAGTTATCAGTAATAATAATTTTCAAATTTGCTTTTAATTGCTCTATAGAATATATATTCACTTTAGTTTTATATTCACATTTTGTCACTACACTTGGGGAGAAAGATGTCCCTTTTAACAGGAAGAGATCTTGACCATATCCCCTCACTACCCACCTATAGGGGGTGCAGGGTTTCAGAGAACTCACTGGTTCTGTGTGGAGTTTGCATGATACCACAGATATATGTTCACATTCATGCATATATTCTTTTGCACACACACACACACACACACACACACATATATATGTATGCACTGTGCAAAGGAAGCACAGTGCATACTGCATACCGTCTAAAAGCAGTCTAGCAGGGTTACAGGTCCTATAAAACTGTTCCTGTTTATTTTGCCTCTTTCTTTCTGCTCCATCTCACAAGCTCTGGCGTCTCACTAGTTCCCCAGTGCTTGTATTTAAACAGTGTCATGCCTTTTGTTTTTCTGAAGTAAGCCCCTGGACTCTTTGAAGTGTGCGCCATGTTTGCACTGAGTGCGTTTAATTTGGAGCCCAGCTTGATGATATTAGTGTCAGGGTCAATTGCTGATTTCAGTTGGACTTTAGAGACTGCCTGGCTGGCGGTATGTAGGCATCATGTGCTGCTCAGTTCAAGATCTGGTCAAAGCTATAGTCTTAGTAACATTCACGTACACACTGCAGCTCCTTCAGTTTCTCTGATCCCCGAACATGTGACAGGCCAGACATGGGACCTGGTTATCCTGCTGACTTCACAGACCTAAACCCAGCACAGTGGAAGCAGTCGGTCGGACCTCCCATGACGGAACCTCCAAAATCCCTCGCCGACTTCTTCCTCCTCACCAAATCATCAATGCACCAGACCCCAGAGTCCATGTTCTAGTAGTGCCTCGGTGAAATGGCTTTGCCATGTGCACAGAATGTGGAAGTGATACATTTGGACTTTCCCTTCTGCCTTTTATGTGGCTCTCGAAAAGCAGATGTGGGTCAGAGATGGCTGGCTCTTATTTGACTCTTGCTTATTAAACCAATGATTTTGTTCAGGAGGAAATGGAACTTCAAGTGAATGAATTCATAAACCTGAGACTTTAAAGGGCTGCAACTTCTGACCAACAGGTGTTGGGAGAAGTGTCAAAAATGCAAGAGTACAGTAATCTTTATCCAACACAACTCATGCTTTTATGTCTTTTTCTAAAGTCTACAAGTTTTTTCTTTTTTTTGTTTGTTTTTTCTCCTTGAGATACTTAAGTTCTGATCTTCCTAAAACTCCCCCCGTTGCTGGACAGTCGTCACTATAACAGTCCCAGAGCTAAAAGCAAACAGCAGTGTATATTTGCCTGTGACAAACTAATAAAATGCAGAAATCTGTGACAAGGACAAGCTCCCCTGAATTCTTTTACATTGTTTGCTTAAAGGGTGATTAAAGTTAAGTGGGACTGAAGGATTTTAAGGACTAGTTTTTGTCCCCGTCCTCACTGCTGCAGTCTGCCAGCTTTACTTTGTTACAGGCGGTAATAACTGGGTAGCCATTTGTCTTGCTGCATTTCACTATATCTCTGTTTTTATTGGGTGTGACTGACTTGTTAGCAGTCATCTCAAAGGGTTTCAAAAGACTTGCGCTTAGTTTATTTTCTAATAAAAAAGAGAAAACTGTGTGAGTATTGGATTTAAAACAGAAGCACTGATGTCATGTGTTTACATGATTGCGTGTGATCATATCTAAGACTGTAATGTGCATTCACCAATGCGACTCAGTCCAAAACACAATTACAACACCTCAAATTTATTTATCAGTATGGAGATCATACTGGCCATTAATATGGACGCAGGACTTTTTAAAACAAACTCCTTTGTGGAGGTGTTCTGGTAGTTCTCTTCCATTAACATGGGGATCACTCCATATATTTGATTTGGAAGATTTTTACAAATGAGGCTACCTCCAAAGGTTTTGTTTCTTATCCTGAGATCAGGCAAATGTTTAAACCACTAGACTATGGAACCCCTATACAATATTACTGTACTATATTCTAAAAATTCAAGATAGGAGCCCTGCATTTTCAGGTCCACCTTAGATTCAACACTGAAAGGAGCTTTTGCAGAGACATTCAGGGAATGGGCATATTCACAGATAGTTTTCTTGTCCTAAAATTCTTCAGTCACAGTTAACTTTATTCACCCTTAAGCATTCTAGGTTGTATTTATAAATCTGTGTTACAAACTGCTAGTGCTGAACAAATTTATTTTTTAGGTATATGCTTAACTCTACACTGTTTCTAAAAACAATTTATCAGATTCAGACCAGAAATCAGTTTTGCCAGTTTCTGCAGTGAAGCCAAATGGATTATATTTTAGATGGGAATCACCAAGTAAGTCATAACATGATGACACACTCATGGGGCCTATGGTTGGGACAAATGTGACCCCCAGCAACTCCTCACTGTATTTGTGTACACTAAACAGTAAATCAATTACAGATTTTTGTTTTATTTTATTGTTTTATTCATTTACTTTGGTCTTTAGACCATACAAGTGATTTCCTTCTTATGGTTTCCCATAAAGTTTGTTGTCGATGTAACTGATCTGAACATTGACCAAAGTTAATGATTTTCATTGGTGAACCATAGACTGAATACTAAAATAAGCATAATCATTTTGACTAAATATCTGGTCATTATTACATTTTAATAATAAGCTGTGCCTCCTGAACTGATTAACAGATGACCCGATCTCTGGGTCTTTCAACCTACACGTTGAAGGACAAGATACTCAACCCTGTGTAGTCCCAGATTTATCCATCAGCGTCTAAGTGTATCAGTGTTTAGGCGTTAAAAAAGCACTTGTATGAATGCCTGTGTAGGTTGTCAGTCATCCAGGTCATGGTGGTCTAAGGAGTTCAGAAAGAAAGCGACTGGACTCCTTTCACTACTCATCTGAGAAGGTCCTTCAGTTCTAAAATCAAATGGTGGAGAGTCCCAGGTATTTAAACCCTAGTGGGAGTTGTTCCTTAAGAAGGTTGGTGACCCACTATTGGTCATGTGCCTCATCTAATGAGCCAAAGTGTGCGTGGGTCATTATCAGCAGAAGTTTTGGTTGAAACCATTGTGAGACGTTGCATCACCCTGTCATGTGACCTATTGAGATTGCCTGACACAAGATGTTGGTGGGCCTGGGAAGGCATCTCAAAATTGAATTGTAGGTGGCAGAAAGTTAATGTCATAAGCCACCATGTTGTTCAACTTGTGTTTTGTCTTTAGGATGTTGCTGGGTTTGAAGTTCACTGCGATGTTTCTCTGATAAACTTGCTACATAAGGGTTAACAGTGTTGTTCCGTTTGTCACTCTGTTCCTCCCTAGTTGGTGTTTGACCTTCTTTCCTGTGCATCTTTGCTGATTTGATGAAGGCCCATTTGGGATAACCACATGTTTTAAGAGCTTTGTTTACATGTGTGTGCTCCTTTTGTTTCCCTTCTAGCTTAGAAGAAACCATTTTTACTGGGTGTTGCGGGGTCTTGATTACTCCAGGTTTGTGTTTCAGAGGGCGTAGGAGTCAAAGAGTAGGTACTGGTCTGTTGTGGCCTTCTGGTAAACTTCAATGTTGAGGTTTCCATTCTCATCAGTGTGTACAGCACAATCCAGAAATGGCATTGGCATATTGTCCTTTGTATCTTTATGTTTTGGTCCACTAGGTTGATGTGAATAGTGAAGTCTTCTAATTATTTTGACCAAGGTGTGATGGGGTGTTTTCCTCACAAGGGGTGCTAGGAGGGTGGTGAGGTGCCTTGAAATGTCGTCGGTGGGGAGATGACTTTATACTGCTAATAATGGGTCTGAGTGGAATGGATCCATATACACAGGGTATAACATCCCCTGGGTACACATGGTGGCATGTAGGGCGGTCAATGGCGGTCATAATCATTTCATCTATTGTTAAAGGTGTGTGTGGAGCAAGTGTTATGGTAAACTGGTTCTATATAGTACTTTGTTACTTTATCAAAGCACTTTATACAATATAGCCTCATTTAACCATTCACACATGCACTTTTTTATGCCTTAGTGCCTTTTTATCCAACATTTACACTCTGATGAACACATCCAGTATCTTACCCTTTTGGCATGCAGACTGGAGCACCCAGGAATCAAACCACAAGCCTTCCAGTGAGTAAATGACCTACTTCCTGAGCTACAAAAAAAATCATTTGAAACAGGTGTGTTTCAAAGTACATGATTCTTGGAATCCAATCTGACTCCTTTTATTCTATGTGTTTAATCACAAATGCAGGTAAATAAAGAACACAGACCACTCCCTGCCACATATCCCCATCACCCAACTATAAGTATTATCAAAAGGGGAAAGTTTGGAAGGGCAGCAAGGTGGAACAGTGGTTAGCACTGTTGCCTCACAGCAAGAAGGTCCTGAGTTGGACTCCACCATGTGGCCGGTGCCTTTCTGTGTGGAGTTTGCATGGGTTCACTCTGGGTACTCCAGCTTCCTCCCACAGCACAAAGTCCATACCGATTGTCCATGGGTATGACTGTGAGTGGTTGTCTGTCTGCCCTGCAACTGCTTCTGGCCCAATGACAGCTAGGATAGTCTATAGCGCCCCCCCACCCCACCCCCAGGACCTTGATAAGGATAAGAGAATGGATGGTTGGAAAGTTTGGAGTCTAAACTTAAAAGTAGAGATAGTGTCTGTCTCCCGAATCCAAACTGGAAGCTGGTTCCACAGAAGAGGGGCCTGAAAACTGAAGGCTCTCCCTCCCATTCTACTTTTAAGTACTCTAGGAACAAGAAGTAAGCCTGCAGTTTGAGAGCGAAGTGTTCTAATACACAAGTTGTGCTTCAATACATTAGAGTACATAGTTACCGTTCTTGAGTTTTTCTCACGTGTGAGAATATTTCATGTTTTTGCTATCACAGGTAAAGTGATAATATAAATCAGTTCTTGTCCAGAAATTTGACTTGCTAATACCTCCAGGAAGGATGTCCAGATAAAATGTTACCCATTACTGCCCATGGCAGGACCATCTGCTTCCTTTGTGACACTTTACACCATTGTCAAGACCTACCACCCTCCCAAATTGGGGAACTTTGGTCTGTATTAAAGAAGCATTACACCCATACAGGCTGATCCATTGGTATGCATTTACCAGGTACCAAAGGTGTAAAACAAGCTTTATATTGTAGTATTCAGCAGATAACCAGAGCAGCTTTAAATTTAAGCAAGTAAGCCAGATTAGGAGCTCAAGCTGGTGAATCTATTGAAAGCTTTCGGTAACATTAAACCAACTGCATTCTTCGTCAATCTAACTCCATTAATACAACTTTAATTGAACAAGAGTTTTACACTGAAATAATAGTTTTTTCTTCTGTACCAGAGAAAGATTCTCTGCCTTAGTTAACACTAAAAGAATTCAAAATGAGGCCAATGTTTTACCTATAAGAGCAATTATAAGTTGACATTCTTAACTAAGCAATTTCAGTCCACCATGACTGATTTAAACCTGCAGACATTTGCTGGTCAGTCTTTCACTAGACTGGTAAAAGTAACATAATTCACTAAAATCTCTTAATTCCTAAATCAACCTGTTTATAGCTGGGTAGCAGTTAGTAATAAACAACACTTAGAAGTAATGTACACTGTCCTTGTTTCTAAAGAAGAAGCTGCATCAGTCAAACTCCAGTTTGAGTACACTGTGTGTCTGTGGAGCAACTCAAAGTTTATCCAGTCTGGCGTGGGTGTATTTTACATATGTCTGAGCTTGGACAAGCGCTGAGGGGATTGTATGTTTTTAGAAGAACTGTCGGGTTTAGTCTCAGCATTGTGACTTGGCCCAGGCGTCCGTTCATCATGACATAGATGGTTAGTCTTTGCTAATCTCTTGCGTTCATCTCTGTGTCAGCCCAGTGTGTGGAGGCCAGGCCTTTTAGTGCCATCAGAGCAAATGATTTCTCCTGGGTCAGATGTACAGATTCTGCACAGTTCCTCTTGCTGTCCTCTTTAAACATATCCTCAAGGACTTGGCCATGATCAAAAGCCCATTTTTGCAAAGACCTGGATGTCCGACACGCTCATACCGTGTTTGTAATTGAGGCTTGAAGTGCAGACAGTGCAGATTTTGGCTGCTGTTTGATCTAGGACAGTAAAAGGTGCCCGTTTCATTGCAAACCTCCACTGTGTCCCTCAGCTGTAATGAGTGACAAGATGGGGGTTGCCCAGTCTGGCTTCTGCAGCCACTTCATTAGCTACACCACAGTATTTGGCTTGCTCGGATTTATCTCTTTTCCGTTCGACATCTTTCAGTCTGTAATTTGTCTCCAGAGCAGCAGGTCATAATAGCATGAACCACGATGCATAGTGTGTGCGCAGAGTTTGTGCATCTTATAATTTTCCTAAATCAGGCTGTGATGTATACTTGGAAACCACCAAGGGTGTGTAAATTATGCAGCTCTCTTGTAGATGCCATGTAGTATTCTTAATAAAAAACGAACATATTTGCGGTTAAATTTAAATATATATATATATATATATATGCCCATTTGCCTCTGCTTAGCATCAATTTCTCCGATTTAAAAAAAAAAAAAAAATCTGAGAAATTGTTTCCCTTTTCAACCCTTTGTAAACATTTTGCTGCTCAGTACTAAAAAGTCTTTCTTGGAATTTGACAGACCTGGCAGAGCTTTGATGTACACTACGCCTAAGATCAAACAAATCTGCTTTCACACAACCTTTAACTATGAGCGATACTACACTTCACTGCTGAACAGGCTGGTCATATTCTTTATTTAGGCTGTTATTTGTTCTGTGAAAATGACACATACAAATAACTTAGGTACAGTTTTTTTAACTGATTATCTTGGAATCTGCAGTTGTTTAAAAATGGCTCCGGGACACCTCCCAGGTATTATTGTTCTGAGCATTGGTCAATGCTCACAACACACACAGGCGCACACACACAGTATTAATACTGTAATATACAGACATTTGGCCAAATGATACTTTCTTTTTTTTTAAAAGTGCATGTCTTTTTACATCATATTTAATATTGCTCCTTTGTAGAAGACATTTATAACCCAAATCATTTGATGTATTATTAGTTTTTGAAATGTCCTTACCGATTTCTTTTAATAACGTCATATATGTATATGATTCAGCTAGTCTCACTTTGCAGTGATACTTCTAAAGTAAGTAAGTGTGCCACCTAGTGGTTGTTGCGTCTGGAAACAGCACTTTTGGAGGAGTGGCAGTCTCCTGATGGTTTTCAATGCAAAATCATATGACTTCATAAATATATTTGTACTGACTTTTAGTAGCAATTTAAAAAAATGCTAAGACTAATGTGGCATGGCTGAAAATAACATTATGAGAAAAATATGAACTACAATAGAATGGCTGTTAACTTAACTTAACTAGGATAGTTATTACGGTGCATACTATGAAAGAATTCAATTTAATTCAGTTTCAACTCAATTTTATTAATATCAAATCAAAACAGCAGTTGTCTAAAGACAGTCTGTAGTGTAAGGTAAAGATAGTGTAACGTGTGAATCTAATCAATTTAGGCCCAGAGCAAATACACTGATTAAATAGATCTTAAAAAAAAAATAAAGCAACAAAGAAACAAACAAAAAGAAGCGTTTAGATCATTTGTAGAGGAAAGTCCTTGTGAGGGATTACATAAAATCCAAACATGTCTGTTTTATAGATTCCATGCATGTTACTCTGTTTTAAAAACTTTGCTTCACTGTGAATTTGTGTTATTATTATTTTTATTATTTATTATTGTATTAATACTGTCACAGTCTAAATAAAGTCCAAATATACGTCATCCCCTTCCTCAGTGTCCAGGAGGGGGCGATGGGCTAACACACTTCAGCTCCAAACTCCCCAAAAAGTAGGATTCTCTCTCTCTCTCTCTCTCTCTCTCTCTCTCTCTCTCTCTCACACACACACACACACACACACACACACACACACACACCTTTTATTCAAAGATTTTCTGTCAGCTGGCCATCTGTTAGACATATTTAAAACATCTGTGACAAGTAGAATTTCAAATAATTACACCATTTCCACAAAGCTTTTGACTATAAATTAAATGTTTTGATTTGATATGTCATTATAAGGTGTAAAGATCAACTATGACACATTTTGTTTTGTATTGCCTTTTGTCTGAAGAGAAAAACAGCAGATGCTGTCATAAGAAAGTCGAATAAACAGCACATCCAATCAGTGAGTCAGTCAAGATTCGCTAACTTTAGAAACTTCCAGGCGTCATTTTTATTTAGTTGGCGTAAGCATAGATTAACACAAAGTTCTGCAGACCAAGTGCTGTGAATTACAGCCTGCAAAGTCTTACGTGGGGGCACGTCTTATTCAAACAAAGGAATCCGAGCAATGCAAGGTCACTTGCTCCACTCAGCCGAGTCTACCAAAGGACTATTAGTATCGCTCTGGGGGTGGATGTCCTTAAACACTATGACATTTATATACACCACACACACACACATTTACAAAAAGAAAAAAATAAATGAAAAATACAAGAGTAATGATACTCTTTAGACGCTATAACTCATAAAGTAACATATAGGGCATTACTTATACTAAGCTGTATATTATGAAGTGCAGAAAATTTAGAATGAAATTTTAAAATGAATATATTGAAAATGAAACACGCGAATAAACAGCGCTGGAAATGTTTATTATATGACTATGATAATGAGCCCAAAAACTGGTCCAAGACTCTGAAGCTGGAAAAATCCACCTGCAGCCAGGGGCTAAGAAAACTAATTTTTAATATAGTAGATACCAAGACCTCCAGGACTGATGCCTGACATTATTCAAGGTTTACAGTATGCTGTGTATCCCTGCTATGTAGTGTTGCTCAGATTCTCCAGTTATCAAATTTGCCACAATGCAATGTAAAAAGAAATCAGCGAGTGATGGTTACTGACAAAATGGCTGGTAGGAGAAGCTTGCCTTCAAGGCTTCCAGGCAGGAAGATTCCTTTTTCTTTTATATTGTTCTTGATTTTCAGCTGAAGTTTTGTTAGGTTTAGGAAAAGATCATGATTTGGGTTGAAACACACACCCTTTAAACAATGTTTATCACACCCCAGAGACCCTGCCTGGCATGAAAGCCTTGAAGGCAAACTTCTCCCATGTGCAACAAATCCTACCATCACAGTGAGTGCTTTTGAAAACTGACAACACATTGCATGGTTTACTAGTGAATACTGCGCAGCATTTACAGCATTTCTGTTTAATAGTTCCAAAAGCATATACTTGACAGGATGTATTACCTTTAAAACTGAAAGGAACAAATAAATTCTGAGTGAACCAAACAAGAAGGTCAGACTACTTACCTCACTCAGATCAATGTTGGTTTCAGCAGGTTTTCCTAAATCCATAATGTAATCCATTAGATTGTGTGCAAAGTCCTTTTCTGACCTCTTGGGACTACTAACCAGTTTCAAACTAGTGATTTACTTAATCAAATACATTATTAAAATATAACCTTGAGACAATGCCAATCAAAGTCTATCTTATTCAAGTATACTAACTAATGTCATTTCGTCTTAGCATTATTGTCTATGAGCAACGTGTATTTTGAGAAAAAAAAAATGCTCCCTTGTGCATCATCACTAAACAGCAATTTTATGTCCTGTTAGATATCTCCACCACCGCTTTGCCTCTTAAATCTTCAGCTGATTCAGTTACTGTAACAGTTTGTATCTATAACAAACTTATTAAACTTTGTCCGTTAGAAAGTTGTGCACACATAGACATCTTTACTTGGTAAACTTGAGCAAGTTCAAATGTATCTTTACATTAAGGCTAAGTTTGTACTTAAGAGTATAACACAACAGTAAATCCTCCCAAATATAGTTTTACAGTCTTGAAATAAACAAGCGATTTGCACTTCAACCAGACTTGAATACTATTGTCCAACTTAGCTGAGCCTTGCTTTCACAATACACATCTAAAAATGTTAACATCCAAGAAGGCAAAGGGCCTTTTTAACAACACAGTGAAAGAGTTTGGCAATGCTGTAAGATTAAGTTCTCTTGCTGTCATGACTTTGCTTGTCTTTCCACAACACACATTTAACTACATTGAATTACTGTAAAAGCTTACATTGATGTCATCATGTTCACCAAATAAAATCTGGAAAAACCTGTTCCAGTGACTATGCAGCCTTTTAAAAACCATAGACCAGAGTATAGCAAGAAAGGACTGCACTGATCCATCTTAAGTAAGAACCAAATTATAGTTACTTTTTTTTTTTACACTTTTAGACCTCTTCTACTTTGAGAAAAGAAAAATGGTTTACTGAATTAAGTGACCTTTGACCAAAATTTGTATTTGAAAATAACAATGCATCAATCTTATATTAGAATGATTCAATTAAAAGCTAAAATGTCTTCAAATGTTTTAATCACTGACTGTTTGGATTTTAACCAGACAAATCAATACAGTTCAAAGTTTAGAGGCGTAGTCTGCTGAATTTAAAGCTTCATGTCGACACCATTTTTCTAAACATGCTCATCCTCCCCATCTTTGTGTGCTTGGTCACATCAGAATTGTGATTTTGTTGTGAGTAAATCTTTGGCAATTGTACAAATTTGCCACTTACACCAGTCCCATGTGTCCCAGTGGAGACAAGCTGACACTTTCTCTGCAGCACCTGGAGCAAATCTGCATTTGTCACACTCCTTTTGCATGAATATTGCCATCTTTACTTTGGGTTTTGCAGGATGCAGCACAGTAATGAACAGTGTTAGATGAAAAATAACAAGCAGGCTACATAATGATGGTGCCAGATCACCATGTATAACCGAGGAAATCCCTACAAATGACAATAGAAATTCTCGATAAACAGACATTCACACTGTTCTCTGCTCTGTGTACAAAGTGCTGATTCCATTAGTTGGGTTACTCATTTGGCAAAACCTTTGCAGCAAATCTAAAACTTTTTTTAGATATGCTGTAAATGAACCCAACAGCAAAATGTAACTAGTTTTACTCCTATGCCTTGTTCAGTGGAAAAAAAGTATCATGTGATATTTGACTGAATGCTCCAAACAGAAGCAATTAATAAACCGCTATGGAAAAATACACAACAGCTATGCATCAGTTCCAGAGTCAGCTCGGTTTATACAGCTGTGTCATCAGTGGTCTTTATCAACACATATTAGGCAGGTGACAAACTCAAGACACACAAGCTGGTTGGTTTGTGTTGATGAGTGGCTGAATGAGACGCAGACATGTTGAAGCTTGACTGTGCTGATGCCTCATTTACGGGTTTCTCTGGGAGGTCCAGCACTCAAAAACAAGCCCATTTAGCACCTGAGAACAGGCTTAATGGACATGATCGCAGACTACCAGGAAATGATAGAAAGCTGTTGTTGCTGTGCCATGTCTTCCATTTTATCATAAGATAATCTTTTAAACTTTAACAGCAAAAACAAATGAACTGAAACATTTGCTGTGATGCCTTGCCATCTTTCTCTGTATAACGGCAACAAATTTGCAATTGGAATGTGTGCAACATTAAAACAGTTAAGACAGACACGTGGCAAATTAAAATAAATAACAACACAAACCATCTTAATGAGGTGTTAGGCCACCATCTGCCACTAAAACAGAAACTAGTTATTCCTTGGCTTTGATTCTATGAGTTTCTTCATCTCCACTGACAGGATATTCTGTCATCTGGTGTTGGGATGACAGTGTTGGTGAAGAAGGAGGCAGACTAGAACGTCAGTTGAAAATCTCCCTATTGTTCAACTAGGTTTTTATCTGGAGATTTGGAAAGCCATAGCACATGAGTCACTCATTCACACTCATCAAACTATTCAGTGACTGCCCTAGGGATGGACACGCACTCATCTTAGAAGAAATCACTCCCATTTGGTAGTCTTTCTATTATAATATAAAAAGGTAATCACTCAAAACTCCTTTTTTACTGACTTACAGTACAATACAGTCTTCAAGCATAAAAAAGTCATCAAAACCCCTCATCAAAAGTTTCCAGTTCTCCGATTTAATATTTCAATAACAGATATAAACAAAAAGTTAAGGTTAAAGGCCTCTTCGCCATGTTTCATACAACATATCTGGTGCAAGATCACATGCAAGATACATAAATTTATATCTCCTTGATCAGATTTGGGAAAACAATAAAGAGAGATGTAGGCATAGAATAAAATCTTAATTAAATCTGTCGTGCAAGTACTTCTACAAATTGTTCTGTGGTCAGGTACGGAAAATATTTTTTAAAAGACAGACATCAGATAAGAAATATGGGGTATGTAGACGCTTAGCTGTGCTTAACAATAAATAGCCGAACATGAAAAACATAATCTGACCATCAGCAGGAGCAAACCAGATGAACAAAAGGATACCCAGATTCCCCACATACCATACATGCTAGGCCACACTTTTACCAGGAAAAAAATGTAACAAGCAAAACAAACACACAAAAACTAATAATAATAATGATAATAATAATAAAAGACTACTGTGCTGTACTAGCAGCTGCTGGGTAGCTGGATGGCCCCTTAGGGAATGATGGGTTCATGCACGAGGAAGCAAACTTTTTTTCCTTCTTCTTTTTTTTTTTTTTTTTTCTTTTTTCTTTATTTCC
>VUQG01024845.1:0-11367 GCA_015106755.1 Etia nguti | reverse complement strand
GTACCGGTCCGTCGTGGTGAAGAGAGAGCTGAGTGTAAAAGCGAAGCTCTCAATTTACGGGTCGATCCTCACCTATGGTCACGAGCTGTGGGTAGTGACCGAAAGAACGAGATTGCGGATACAGGCGGCGGAAATGAGCTTTCTCCAAAGGGTAGCTGGCCTCTCCCTTAAAAATAGGGTGAGAAGTTCAGCCATCTGGGAGGGGCTCAGAGTAGAGCCGCTGCTCCTCCACATCGAAAGGAGTCAGTTGAGGTGGTTTGGGCATCTGACAAGGATGCCTCCTGGGGACCTCCTGGGTGAGGTGTTCTGGGCATGTCCCACCGGGAGGAGGCCCCGGGGCAGACCCAGGACACGCTGGAGAGATTATATCTCTCTACTGGCCTGGGAACGCCTTGGTGTTCCCCCGGACAAGCTGGAGGAGGTGGCTGGGGAGAGGGAGGTCTGGGCTTCTCTGCTTAGGCTGCTGCCCCCGCGACCCGGCCCCGGATAAGCGGAAGAAGATGGATGGATGGATGTATGTGAAGGTTATGTTCACTGGAGCCACGAATTTCTTATAATCAATGTCAGGTGCCTCAAACACATATAAACAGTGTGACTGCCAGAGTGAGAGAGTCACAGGTTAAGTCTTATGGGTGGCGTCAGGGAGATGGGCACCGTTTAAAGCAGAGACTTGCAGTGGTTCAGAGTGTGTTGTGAGAGGTATTTTTGAATTCGGAGGCAAGGGAATTAATAATGAAACTTTGTTAGGCCCCAGAATCATTATGGGTGTTGACATATCTTAGCAGGTATTTACACCTTGGGTAGAGAGGAGTTATTATTTATTTTGTAAATAATAGCCAAGGTGTAGCCAAGTGGCAGAGGGCTTCCACTTGGGTGAAGCCAAGTCAAGCCAACTTTATTTATAAAGTACTTCAACAACAGCTAGCACTGACCAAAGTGCTGAAAATAAATAAGGAAAAATATAAATGCTAAAAATGAAAATAGAACACCAACATCAGAAAGACAATAAAATCAGAATAAAATGAACATTTCTATACTGGGTTGAAAGCCAAACCGAAAAGTTGTGTCTCAGAATCTCCTCTCCTCTCTGCTTTTCGTAGATGACATGATTCTGTTGGCTTTATTAGGGTGTTGGCCTCCAGCTCGCACTGGAGTGGTTCACAGTCCAGTGTGAAGTGGCCATCTGGGAGGGGCTCAGAGTAGAGCTGCTACTCCTCCACATTGAAAGGAGCCAGTTGAGGTGGTTCAGGCATCTGACAATAATGCCTCCTGGGTGAAGTATTCTGGGCATGTCCCAGCGGGAGGAGGCCCAGTGCAGACCCAGGACACGCTGGAGAGATTTTATTTATAAGCTGGAGAGGCTGGCTAGGGAGCGGGAGGTCTGGGCTTCTCTGCGTAGGCTGCTGCCCCCGCAAGCCGGACCCGGGTAAACTGAAGAAAATGGATGGATGAATCAAAGGATTTTGTTAACACTATAAAAAGGTACTAAATAGTTCTTCTCATTACTGTGGAGGAGAGGGTCACAGTAAAACCAATGCTTGTCTGACAAGGGTGCCTGGGGAGGTGATTTTAACACAGCGGAGACATATCATGTATCAGATATGGCGAGCAAGAATAGATGAAAATGTAGTGTAAGCTGGGCGGTGCACTTTGGAGTGCTTGGACCTTTACATAGCTGTTTTACACTTTGGCTTGGGACAAATCACATGATGATTATTGGGTTAGTGACCTTCAGGACCATCTGTACCCTCATACCCATAATAGACCCATTTCTGTAATATATCTATATATCTATATTATTGCTAATATATATTTTGTAATATATCTATATTATGGCTAAAGCACTTCTGGATGGATGCAAACTGCATTTCGTTGCCTTGTACTTGTGACATGTACAATGACAATAAAGTTGAATTTTATTCTATTCTATTCTATCTCCAAGGTTTCAAGCCAAATCTGGGTTAAATGGGAGTCTCCATCAGTTGTTAGAACTGAATAAGCTCCTTGATGTGAGCTGAAATGTCTTCACAAACCAAAAAGAAGTCCCTCAGACTACTGCAAACAGAATGGGCCATTTCCCCTTAACTGTTGTGACAGCTAAGCTATGTTCTTATTTATTGTGTTCATGAGGTTAAACTGGTGTTCACAGAAATAGGAATGATGAAACGGCACGCTTTGACTCTTTGCTTTTATTCAGGTAGCAGCATCAATCAGCACTGTCCTACTTACACACTGCAGCCCCACTCAGCCCTGCAAGGCTAACAGATTACACTTCACACAGCTGAATACCGAATATCATACAACAGTCACTTAGATAGCTTCTTCACACTCATACACACTCACCTGCACCAAGCCCTTGTGCAGCTTCCTGTACAAGGTGAGAGATCACTGTGATGTGTGTGAGAGAGAGAGAGGCCTCTAGTTTCACATCAGTATGAAATTTGTGTGTCTCTGCTAGAGTCCAGGGAGTTTTTTGGCGACTAGGATTAAGTGACAAGTTGCTGCCTAATGATGCGTTCACTCTGATCCTGGCTGGGATGACCTGACAGAGGCCGCTGTGCCTCCAGCTGCTCAAATTGAAAGAGTGGATCCATAACTGCAGCTGACTGCACCTTCAGTTAACAATTTTTACACCCCTAACCTGCAGGAAGGAGGACTGACCTGGGTTAAAATGCATGTGTTAGCTTTATTCAGTTTCAGTTGCTTAGGTAACAGTTTGCTTTACCACGACGCTCATGACTGAAGTACAGCGGGCAGCAGGAAACACAAGGGCAGCAGCTGTGCTCAGATAATCAGATTTTCTTTTCCTAGCTGAGTGAAACTGCACAGAAGAATGCGAGCGGCATAATTATATCGGGGTGAATTCAGGAAACGTGGTTCAGTGCTGCCTTTATTTCCTATGACAGGAAAGCAGTGATGGTGTCCTATAAGTGGACTGACAAGCAACCCAGATCATCATCTACATCCTCGTCAAATACATATATATTTTGAACAATTTGTTATGTTCATAAATGAACTCTTCTTAAAATGACCTTTGAATGAAGTTCATCCCTTTGTGAAATGCTTTGTAAAGCAGACTCAATAAAAACATTAAAGCACCTTGAGGCAACTATTGTTGTGATTTGGCACTATATAAACAAAAGCTGAATTGAACTGCTGTCAAACTAGAGGCCAGAGGGAGAAAGAACGAGTGTGAGGAAGAAAGTGTCTGGGACTCTCCTAACTGGAACTGGTAGATTTTTACAGATTTCCCATCCTCCCATCAACCATTTAACCCGCTCATAGATAATGCAGACTGTTGGAAAGTAAAGAGTGATGGGGCAGGGCCTTGTTGCTGCACTCTGTTATGGGAGGCAGCTAACTAAGCGACAAGGCTTACATCTGCTGTCACATTCTGTAGTCGTACCAAGAAGACACACTATCAGGTTGATGTGGAGATCCCCTGAATATTAACCAAGCGGATGGCCTCCAGGCATTATTACACTTAGCTTCTTTGCCATACGAGTAGGAAGATTTATTCTGATCTGTATCAGCCATGAAACAAATTCAGCAGCACCAGATGGTCAGACGGCTGCTACCCTCAGTATCTGAGTGTGTCTCACTCGTCACAATAAGATTTTCTAACTCTCTGTCAACATGTTTACCTCTTTGTCTTGCTGCCTGCAGATCAGTTGCATTGGAGTCGGGGGAGTGCTGTCAGTCATACTGCAGCTTCCTGTTACTTCATAGTTTTGGAAAGCCTTTTAAGTCCACAATGCTCTACACCCTGCTAAGCACTGTCCTGGAGGAAAACACACACACTCAGTCACACTTGTTTCTACCTTCACATACACATACAAACACACACCCACACACACATACATAATGTTACACATAGCCATAACACTGTCATTGGTCTTAGAAATATGGCAAGGCAATATTTTTGTTTGCTGTCTATCATAT
The DNA here is from genome assembly GCA_015106755.1 of Etia nguti. NCBI lineage: Eukaryota > Metazoa > Chordata > Actinopteri > Cichliformes > Cichlidae > Etia > Etia nguti. The sequence goes on along the minus strand of VUQG01024845.1, from coordinate 7,425 downwards.
TCCATAACTGAAGCTTGAGGCCCACACACCTGGGGCCCAGCCCCAGTAGTCCCTTGTGCGATCATTCATAGCTTTAGCATCCTGGGAGAAGGAAACACCTCACGGATTGTCTCCTTTATCCACAACTGATGACAAAGTTGGAACAAAAGAACCCCTGCAGTGTCACACTCAGTGTCCAATGTTCTGAGGGCCTTAAATCTGAAAGTATCCCCAGGACCCACACAGGCTTTCCGTTCACTGTGCTCCCCTCGTGCAGCCTGTGGAGCATGTCAGTAGTTCAAAGCTGGGGGTTATGAGGGTCTGCAGTGGTGGCTAGCTGTTGTTTTCAGCCGTCATGTACTTAAGGGCAGCAAAACCGTACCGCCGTGACATGTTCTGTTGGAACTCCTCCTTCAGGGTCTTCAGGCAGACCCGGTACTGCTTATTGGAGCGGAACTTGGTGATGTCAAAGCTGGGTGCATGAGGCATATGGATCATGAAAGCATTGGGCAGAACCACAAATTCATACTCCTGTAGAGAGAAAAGAACAAACTTTCAGTCCGAATTCTTCAGGAATTACCGTTCATACCTGAGTATATCTGATTTGGTAACATGTAACTGCATATGCCTCATTTCTCTTCAGCTAGTGTCTAAGAGGAGGCTGAGAAGGTCATGCACAAGAAGCTAAAATTCTCGGTCGAACTGAACCCAAGTGCACAGTTAACGTCATTACTATTCTCATATTTTCAACAATGAGCAACATCTGTCACAGGACACACACAGACATTAGATACAGTGACAATAAAAATTTTATAAACACAAAATATGACTTATTGAAGTTGCATTTTTATGCTGCAAAAAAGGATGTTTGCATAAAGTCCTCTAAGACTATTATTAAGCACTTCAGTCAAACCTGACCTATGACCTCTTAAAATTAAAATCCAGTCATAATGAGTTCCATGCTGCCTTCTTCTTCTTCAGCTAAAAGAGAACAGAACTTGTCACTGTAAAGCCATACAACCTGTCCAATTATTTGACCGACTGAGCTTTTTGTTCATCCTTTCTTTATCCTTATATCATCATATCCTCAAAATACAAAAATAAATGTATTTTTGTATTGTATAACTACACAGTGGAAATCAAAATTATCCTAAGCTAAGTTATCCTAACATGAAAAAAGCGGAATGTAGTGGAAAAGGATTTCATAATTTGAAAATATTCTGTATCACATTATAAAACAAACTTAAATGAGAAATTTAAATGTTTTCCATCCATCCATAGACTGTTGCTTGTCCGGGTCACAGAGGCAGTCGTCTCAGCAAAGATGCCCACACCACCCTCTCCCCAACTACTAAAACATTTCCTTGTTTAACTACCTCCTTGACCTTGACCAGTCATCCCTTTTTCCCCCTCAATGGAAAGCATGTCAGTGGGCTCAAAGTGATCCTCCTAATAAGTCAGTTAGTAAATTGACTGATATATTTTTGTACTACTCGGAGTGCTTGAAGTGCTTTTATAAGAAACATTGTTTCACACTCTTGCACTCTGATGGGGAGCAATGCGGGCTTCAGTATCTTGCTTTGATTTGCAGGCTTGAGGAGGCAGGGAGTGAACCCCCAACCTTCATTATGGTAGACAACCCGCTCTACCCCACAGGCCACAGGCACACCACATTCCTTCCACCACCTGACTATGTCCTCCTTTGAAGTCAGCAGTTCTCCATCGTCACCACATACAGGTGAGCTGGAAGATGCTTCTCTATTCTGAGTCACTTGACAGTTTGTCAGCACTGCCTTGAAGTCAGTTGAAAGTCTTGTTCCATAGCCTCACTGAACTCCTTCCATACCCAGGTTTTTGCTTCAGCTTCTGCCAGAGTCACAAAAAGGGTGACTCTGGCAGCATAGGGCCTACCATTACCTGTCAGCTGCCTGTTCAGCGTATCCTCAGAATATAAGCTGGAGTATGACCGGCCTATCCAGTGTCTTCCCCCACCACCTGACTTAACTTGCCACCAGTCGGTGATGAGTTGTGCTGATCAGCTATGCTTCTACCTTTGCTCGAGGTCCAAAACACCAGTTTGAATGTGGTGGTGGTTTAAACAGTTAATTTAACCGCTGAGGAGAGCAACCGCTGACTCTTCTCAGAGGAATGTTGTCCTGGTCTTATCTGATAGAGGATTCTAGCTGCTCAACAGTCCTGAGGCTCCAGATGTTCTCAGCTGGCGAATGGTGTGGAGGCACGGACTCTTCTGCTATGAAGCCGTGCTGCTGGAATAGATGCAATATGCAGTTTAGCATCATCCTGCTAAAATATGAAAAAGACATCTGCATGGAACAGATGTTGCCCTAAAACCTGTATATACCTTTCAGCACTGATGGAGCCTTTCCAGATGTGTCAGCTGCCAGTTCCATAGGCTCTGATGCCCCCAGTAGTATCAAAGATAAAGGCATTTGAAATGAGCACTGATAAGCAGTCAGATCATCCCTGTCCTCTTTAGTCCCGAGGATGCAGCGTTCATGTTTTCCAAAAAACATTTTGATTCAGATTTCTCTGACCTCAGATCAGTTTTCCACTTTGAGCTTTGGTCCAGCAGAGACAGCAGTGTTTTTGGATCATGTTCACAGAGGCTTCTTCTTTGCATCATGGAGCTTTAACCTGCACGTACGGATGGCACACTGAGCTGTGCTCACACACGGTAATTTGTGAAGTGTTGCTGAGCCTGTTCACTGATTTCATCACACAGTCATGCCTGTTCTGCAGCGCTGCCCGAGCCCTGAACATCACAGCCATCCATTACTTATTTTTGGCCTTGTCCCTTGCACACCAAGACTTGTCCAGATTCTCTCAGTCTGTTGATGATGTCATGTACTGTAGACAATGAGATGTTCAGTCTTTATAGTTTAGGAACATTGCTGTGTTATTGTAAGATCTTTATCTTACAGTATAAAGCGCCCTGAGGTGACTGTTGCTGTTATTTGATGCTACATAAATGAAACTGAACTGAATTAAGCTGGTTGCAAAATTTCTAGACACATTTTTCTTCCCATATTTTCTTCTGAGAAGCTCTTTTTATATCCACTTATGGTACTGACCTGTTGCTAATAAGCCTAATTAGAATTCAATGTATGTCCAGTTGTTAATTTTCCTGAAATAGTAAAATGTGAGTTTAAACAGCTGATATGTTATTATATGACTTTATGAGATTTTCAAATCACTGGTTTCTGTTTGTATTTACATTTTACACAAAGTCCCAATTTTGGGGGTAATTGGGGTTGACTGTGGGAACACTGAGTTACCTGTGCATCCAGCTCCATAATGTGAGCCACCTTGTTCCAGCCAAAGCCCACAAAGCGGCGGTCATACTCAGGACTGTCCCTTCTCACCATAACATAGGGCTCAAAGTCAGCCTCCCACTGCACTCTGTAGGGAGTGGTGGCTGTCCGCCATTTGGCAAAGTTAGTTGGTGCATGGCCTTTAGTCCACACATGATATCTGTAAGGTGAAAAAAGGGAAGCAGTTTACCAGAGCAGAAATGCACTCTACAGTTTCTAAAATATTAGGTGGTACTTTGGACACAGGGATACAAAGCTCTTTCTCTACCGTAGATGGGAAAATTGAGTCTTTTTTTATAGAGTGTTTACCCCACTCTTCAGACCAAATCATTTTTAATAGCAGTACAGTTATCTCCATTTATGTGAGTGCCATAAGAACACAAGATAAAAGAGGTATTACAGACTGCAAACTCAAGGTGGGTGGAGCAATGTGAATATGACTGAAAGAGCAGTGGGCACCCATAGATCCTGCACACAGGAGAAGCCATGTAGAACATTTTTTACTAGTATTTTGTTGCTTCTGTAAATCTGTACTCACATTAAACATAGGCATATAATTATCTCCATGTTTGTGAGATGAAATTACATTTTCATTAATTTATGTCAAAGTATTTTGTGAAACCAGCTTCTTATCCTTCTGTTCCAGATGTAGAACAGAAGGTTTGATTCACGCTGGTTTTACTGGATGCCATGTGTGTCTCATTGCAGCTTTCTGTTAGTGCCACTCATGTTTAACTGAGATTGTCTGAATTTCTGCACTGAGCACCCCTGGATCGCCTTCCCTTCTGAGCAGTGGTGTTCAAACTGCTCCCGTCCTCTGAGACCACTGACAGAAAGTATCTGCGAATCTGCAACAAAGTTTCTTTTCTCTTTACTCAGTGAACAAAGCTTGGTGTGTTTATCTTCTGATGGTAGACTCACTCGTTTCTGCTGAGCCTGCTTTGGATAGAACTGATTTAGTTTAATGTTTCATACATTGCCCCTACAATAACCTTCTAACTATGATATGATGGCAAAATCCCCACTTTGTTCAGAATCATTTTTGTGGGTTTTGCTCAGCATCTTTCTAACAGATTATTCAAACATTCTTAAAGGACTGTCCACCTTATCTAACCCTAACATTTTCTGAAACATATTATCTAATCTATTGCGAGTTAATGAATAAAACAACAGATTACTATTTTTTTCTGATTCACATACCTTCTACGACAGACAGGGAAAAACATGTCTAACCTGAAGGTGAAGAGTGTGCCCATGTCCAGCTGAGACAGCAGCTCGGCTTTAGATTTCGGGTATGACAGTCGATACCGAAGTGTCTCAAAGGCTGGAACCACTAGAGCTTTCTTGGTGTTGGCCATGTCCAGCTGCACCACAGACTTCCTGCACATACACGATAAGTGATTGTTCACAGTGTCAATGAGGAATGAGATCAACATTTAGAGCTGTCCTTTGGTTTTTACTTGATCATCTTACCTGAGATACTCATAGAGGCTGTACATAGGCAAGAAGTCAATGTCTGATAAGAACATGTAGGGTGTGTTGACGTGTCGCATGGCCACATTTCGCAACAAGTTGACTGGGTAGAACTGACCCTCCTTATAGACAATGTGGTAACCGACATTCCCACGACTCATCAGCACCTCAGAGCCCTGAGCATAGCGAAGGAACTGCTGGGCTTCAGCATCTGACAAGTACAGGGCGAGGCTGATGGGGCCTTCCCAGTGCTTACAGATGGCCTCCAACATCTGGAGCCTACAAGACCAGATCACAGGCATAACTGACATCACCAAAATAACTTATTACATAAAGAAGATATATATACGTGCATTGCGACTGGAGTATTAGCTTTTTCAGCCAAATACAAAACATCTGATGTTTTTTCCTTGTAGACATTTTAGAGAAAACAGCAGGAGATCTTGCAATGAAATACAACTACTGGATTGCAAAATTTTAAATGTTAAAAGGGAAGTCTGCTTGCTAGCTGCGGGAAATTCTTGTTCTGTTTTGATGTCACAATGATTATTCTGAACTGATGTTAGAATAAGAAACATGACAAGTCAATAAAATAATTAAGAAGTCTTTTTAACCCCCCCCCCACATATTTCTGTCACAGACAACCACAGGTCGTTTGGGAAAAATGAGTATTCCCTGAGTGGTTGAGAGTGGTGGCTGGAAGTTGCTGGTAGTCACTGTGAAATTGATTGCTAAAGTCCAAGTGAGGCAGGCCTAGAGGCTGTCAGTGGTAATTAGGGAAAAATGTGTATTTCCTGACTAACTGGTGAGTAGTTGTAAGAGGCTGCTTGCTGTACCTAAGTGAAATTGATTGCAAAGGTGTATAGAGCACTGTACCAAAAGCCTCCTTGTAGTTGCTTTGGTTGCAAACAGATTTCCGTGGTTGCCCTTAGATAGTATGGAAAACACTGACTGGTCTGCAGAGTCTAAGCAGTAGCGAAACTTTTAAAACTGCATTGCACACCAGAAACGGAGATCATTTCCCTTTAAAGTAAAAGCTGAACTTTTTGAAATGTTTTAGTTTCTGTGGTGAGGCACAACTTTAACTCTGAAGGCAAATTTTTGGTTTGACTTGCACTTTTCCAAGATACACTACCATTCCGTGGTTAGCTATTAAGTGTCAGCAGACAATTCGGTTCAGTTTTATTAACAAAGCGCCAAATCACAACAACAGTTGCTTCAATGCCCTTCAAGACCCTAAAATAATACAAACTGCCATTTTTCATGCAAACTATGACTAACTATGGCAATCTACTAGCCACCAAAGCAATCACAAGGATGTTTTCAGTGCAGCACTGTCTTTGCAGCCAATTTCACCCAACCACAGGCAGCAACCTCCAGCAACCACTCACCAGCCATCAGGAAACATTCATTTTCCTCTAGCGACCAGATGTTGCCAGGGGTTCACAGATTGGTTTTGATTTTGTTAGTAATTAAGTAAAGGATTTTAATGCTTCATCCACCACATGCATGTTATACAGTCAGTTGTTGATTGTTCATTTCACTTAACTATGTTGATGTATTGTCTAGTTTGCTACCAGTCAATATTTTAGCAAGCATTCTCCATCATGAAGATGTGAAAATAAACCTTTTTAATGCTACTATATTGCCTTGATCCAGATTATTGCTGAATAAGAGGAAAATAGAAAATAGATGAACTGATCCCACTTTCTGATGTTAATCAAGGACACTTTTAGACTCCAAAATTATTAACCTAGAAGCTCAAAAGTTCTGAAGGTAGTAATTTTTACTGACAGCTAAATACTTTCCCCTGGTGTATGATTTTAAAAACATAAAACTGCAGAGTACAGGCCAAATGGCTATTTCGGGACATTTTGGGTAGGTTTGGGTATTTGGCAGTATGGCAGTTTGGTTTAAGAAAACACATCCAAGACCAAGACTTCCTTCAACTACCACAAATAAGAAAAAGTCAAAACTCCAAATATCCTTTTTTGGACCAAACAGAGTTTCCCCTCCTGGAACCTTCATCCAGAAGAGGTCCAAATGCAAACGCACACGGCGGGGAAAATGGAAAAGACTCACTGAACCGTCCATGGACCCGATCCCAATTCCGGGGAAGAAGTCAGCTGTTGTCAACCTGAGTAACAGTCCTTTGACCCCTGCTCAGCTATCAGTGCTTGAACTTGGTCTTTCTTTTGTACCAACCCCTTCTGTAAGTCAATTTGAACTCTTTTTAGATTTACAATTTTTTTTTAGGGATGTTAGATGCAAAGAATTTTTTATGAACAATAAACCCTCCCACAATAATGTACACAAAAGTACCTTTTATATTAAAAGCAACTTTTGTCCTTCTAAGAACAGAAACCATTTGATAGATATATACTGTAGACTCATAGAACTTGAACTCGAAAAATATATTAAACAGAAAGCCTTTACTTCACACAACCTAACAGATGACCAACAGAAAGCACTGGCAGAACTTGAACAGAATAAATCCATTGTCATCAAACCTGCTGACAAAGGATGCGCTATTATCATAATGGACAAAATTCAATATGAAAATGAAATCTTAAGACAATTAGCAAATCAAACTTTCTATAAAAAACTTAAATCTGACCCTACAAAAGAATACTTTAAAGAA
>VUQG01024841.1:10654-23347 GCA_015106755.1 Etia nguti | reverse complement strand
GTTCATCTACTATATGATATATTTAAATGAAATTGCTGATGCAAACAACCAATGATTTATAAAGGAAAATAGTGAAAATTATCAGGGGTGCCCAAACTTTTGCATCCCACTGTAAGCTGCTGCTTAGCATATGAAGGCTAGATACTGGCATCCCAGTGGTAGAAAAAGTTGCTTCTGCATTTTGTGAATAAGAACCTGGCATCCCAGTGTCAGGACGTTTGCTGCTGCATATTGCAAAGGAAGGATAGTAAAGCATTATTTAATTTTTTTTAATTTGTGCAAACGAAGGATGGCAGAGAACTGACATCCTGAAGGCAGAAGGGTTCCCTGCTGCTTTTTGCAATGATAGATGGAGAGAAGCTTGTTGCTGAATTTTGCAAATGAGGAATAAAGAAAGAATCTGGCATCCAAGTGCCAGAAGGGTTCACTGCTGCTTTGCATATGAAGGATTGATCCGGAAAACAAGCGTCTCAGTGGTAGAAAAATTTTCTGCTGCATTTGCGAAAGAGGGATAGAAGGAAGAAAATCTGGCATCCCGCTGCCTAAAGCTTGCTGCTATATTTGCAAAGGAGGGATAGAGTGAAGAAAACCTGGCATCCCAGTGCCAAAAATCTTGCTGTTGCATTTGCAAAGGGGGGATAGAGAAAGAGAACCTGGCATCCCGGTGCCAAAAAGCTTGCTGCTGTATTTTGCAAAGGAGGGATAGAGAAAGAATCTGGCATCCTGTTGCCAAAAGCTTGCTGTTGCATTTGCAAAGGAGGGATAGAGAAAAAGAACCCGGCATCCTGGTGCCAAAAGCTTGCTGCTGCATTTGCAAAGGAGGGATAGAGAAAGAGAACCCAGCATCCCGTTGCCATAAAAGCATGCTGGTGCATTTTGCAAAGGAAGAATAGAGGGCATGGGAAGTGGCAACCCGGTGCCTTTTTTTTTTTTTGCAAACAACAGATGGCAGAGAACTGACATCCTGCAGGCAGAAGGGTTCACTGGTGCTTTTTAAGATGATTGATGCAGAGAAAGTGGCAACTCAGGGGCAGGAAACTTGCTGCTGCATTTTGTGAATGACGCATATAGAAAGAACTTGGCATCCCAGTGCTAGAAGGGTTCACAGCTGCTTTTCCCAATGATAAATGCAGAGAAAGTGGCAACTCGTTGGTAGAAAAACTTGCTGCTGCATTTTGGGAAGGACGGATATAGAAAGAAATCCTTAAAGGAGGGATATTCGGGAGACCTTACGGAATCGTGGGAACGGCATGGCTTCTGGGTCCGGCGCTGGCGTCCGTTGGCTTTTCGGCTAACTCGCCACTTGCTGGTTGGTGACCTTGCTGAATTTCACGGCGGTGGCGAGTGGCCGGGTGTTCTGGGAATCCATCCTACCTCACAAACCATCCTACCCGTTGTTTCTGCGCATAAGCTGCACATGCGCACAACACAAAACACAAATTTACTTCATTTTTTTAACCCACTGTGAATATTTTTTATGGTTATGGTTAGGGCTATGGTTAGGGTTAGGGGTAGGTTTAGTCAGAAGTCACCGTCAAATTATAATACGGGTAGGACGATTTGCCAAAGTAGGAGGGTTTCTCACCGGAGTTACTTCATAATCTAGGATTATGGATCTAGCGGAGAGAAAATGACTGGATGGATCGAAGTAGCAGACCGGATTGTTGGCTGGCAAGAAAAGTGCTAGAAAGTTTCCTGGGACGGCTGGTGTCAGCAGCACTCGGTTTCTCTGAAGCGCTGCCATGATGTTCAGAGTGTTTGGGTTTCTTGGATTGCCTGGAGGGAAACCGATGAAGCAGACCTGTCTAGTTCTTCATCTGATGTGGTGAAGGACAAGAGGGCGATTGTAAGCAAATGGAAGGGTGAGTAAAATTATGTTACTCTTGTGAGATAAGCTATGTTAAAGACATTCTCGAAAGGTGTTCGCACGGGAACGAGAACGAACCGTGTTCGCACGAAAACGCGAAAGAACAGCTTGTAGAACTTGGGGGTCATATATAAGATAAGAACCGGAAGGGCCTTGTTTGGAGGCGTGGTCCGCTCCTGAAATTCAGATAATTTTTCTCCAATAGGTGTAGGCTGCAGGTGGATTTCCATGATGCATTGAGTATTTCTTCTTCAGTCACCTTTCTCACTCAGTATGAGTTTATACACCTCTCTGTCTTGAATCATTACTTATCTCTGGCTCTCTTCCACAGCATGCCTTTTGTTCTGTCCTGTCTTTTAGCATTCAAGAGAATTTTATTTTGAAAGGCGAAGCCACTGATAGGCATCCCGTTCACACAGTAGTAGTCACAATAGTAGTAGTGAGCTAGTGAGGCAGCCACAGGATAGTGAATTACATACATCAAAGAAAACTGTCATATTTTACAAGTGCCAGAAAGAACTGCTACTGATGCTTTTCAGCTTTTATTATGAAAGTCATTTACAGCCTATGTGCGGTCGAAGGGTGGTGGTAAAGGCACTGCAGGTCTTTTTTCTTTTATGTTTTCTGGCGTGTGCTTTGTGGCACAGCAGCTTCCATTTCTTTACACACTTAATGACCTGACAAACTTAGTTTATCTTGCTCTCAATTGTCCTAAGGAATAGTGGCTACTTTTCTTTTCCAAGTCTCAGGTTTTACAAGTCTACTTGTGTTTTGTTTTAGTTTTTTGCTATTTAGTAAGATTGAAGTAAGGCTTTCAATCCTGGAGGAGCTACTGAGGATGGGCTTTGTCATCTAGAGGAGTGAATTCATAAACTAAAGTAATGTGAAAAAAAATGTTTGTTTTTTTTGCATATTTGTCATACATGTTTTAGATCATCAAACAAATTTTAATGTTACACATAGATACTCAAGTAAATGCAAAATACAGTTTTAAAGAATTATTTCTTTTATTAAGGGGAAAAAACAATTCAAACCCCCTTGTCACAAAGATTAACCAGCAATTTCTGGAAAGCTGAAGTTTCACTAGCTGCACCCAGGGTTGAGTACTGACAGACCTGTTGAATCAATAAATCATTTAAATGGAACCTGCCTGCCAAAGTGAAGCAGGCTAAAAGATCTCAAAAATCTTTTAGGATCTAAAGAAACAGATGAGACACAAAACCACTGACATCTATCAGTCTAGAAAGAGTTACAAAACAATTTCTACGGCTCTGGGACTCTAGCAAACCATGGTGAGAGCTATTATCCACAAATAGAAAATCTTGGAACAGTGGTGAACCTTTCCAGGGCTGGTCGGCTTACCAAAATTACTCCAAGATGGCACTGACAAGTCTCCAAGAACTCACAAAAGCACCTATATAAAAACATTAAAAGACCCGCAGGCCCCACTTTCCTCAGTTAAGGTCAGAGTTCATGATTAAACAATAAGAAAGCAACTGGGATAAAATGCTATCCGTTGGGAGAGATCCAAGGTAAAAACCACTGTTGACCAAACAGAACACAAAGGCTTGTCTCACATTTTCCAAATGACATGTTAATGATCCCCAAGACTTTTGGGACAATATTCAGTGAAGTTATGAGACAAAAGCTGAACTTTTTGGAAGGTTTGCATCCCATTACATTTGGCATAAAACTAACATACACCTCTCATAAAAAAGAACATCATAGCAACAGTCAAATATGGTAGTGTAATGGTCTGGGATTACTTTGCTGCTTCAGGACTTGGATGACTTGACTGATGAATTCTGCTCCCTACCAGAAAATCATTAAAGATCAGTTTGTGCCCTGAAGCTCAAGCACACTTGGGTTATGCAACAGAACAATGATCTGAAACATTCAGGCATGGCAACTATGCAAAAAAATTAGAAACCAGGAAGAAAGCAAATTCTGTTTCACAGACGTAGACAAAATATGAACTATATAGTTCCTAGAAGACCCAGAGGAAATACTGTGAGACAGCAGGGCCGCCTGTCTTCGGTATTTTTCTCTCAGACAAGGTGATAATCTAAGGAGTAAATGTGCAGGGAAACAAAAAGTGGTGTAATGTCACATGTTATTGCAGACTAATATGTTTCATGTAACACTGTTGAACTGCTAGCTGTGAAAATGAATCCGTATTTCTGAAGGAACTCTATTTTGTAGTAGTTTGAAATCAGTTAGAATTCAATTTGAATATATGTACTGCTTGGATTCCCCTGCCAGCTGATGGTGGCTATCGTAATCCACATGTCGAAGTGTCATTTAACAAGATACTGAAGTTATACCTGATACAGTCATCAGAATGTGTGTGTGGGTGTTTGTTGGTACAGTTGGAGTCGATTCCATTTAAGCCTACCACAATACCTGTGTTTATTTTTGATTATATTTTGTATTATAATTATTTAGCTGATTGAACTCTTACTTTATTTCACTTTGTTGCCTCAAGGTCCTTGAGGCAACTGTTGTCATGATTCGGTGCTATATGAATAAAACTGAATTGATTTTTTTCTATTTTCTACTGAAATTAGCCCCTTATTTTTTCATTTTTGCATTGTTGAACTGTTTTGCTTAATATTTTAATAAACTGAAGCTATTTTATTTGGGGTTTTAATATTTTGTCTGCTGTGACACAATACATCTAACTGACTCAAAGTAGCAAACTCTCACTTTAAACTAAACTGATTCTGTAAATTCAAACTTTAACTCAAAGAATGTTTCTGTTGTAATCCCACAAAAAATTGCTATTAGTTTAAAACTGACATGTGCAGTACGTAACATAGCATATGGTGGACCAATCAAAAAAGTGCACAGCAGAGGAGTATAAAATTGTGTAGATTCAGTCATCTATTCTGTAATGGCTAAATGTTATGGTTCGGGCTTTATTGTGCATGGAAAAACCCTCATATTACTCCAAACATAGCTCTCTTTCTTGATGCAGTCTTGAAGAGATTTACTGCCACTATCAGCATATGCACTCACCAGAGATCAGGATAAGCTAGGCAGTCAGTGATCATTCACTGAGAAATAGCTAAATACCTTCCAAAAATATACAGATAGCACTAACTCAGAGCGCTCAATGTTTCTATGTAGATGTATGTTTTAAAAGAAGCCTTGTGAACTTCATTAACAGAGCCCTGGAATTATCAGACAGGGAAGAGAGAGCTGTACTGGCAAAAAATCACCCTGCTAAAAAAATGAGCAAATGCAGGTCCTATTTACATATAAAAAGCTCTATTAATCAAGGTAAGTGTCATTACAGCATGGCTCATTGAGCAGAGGAGAGTGGGTGTTAAATAAAATTCTCTGTGGTTGGGTGCCTCCGGCAGGCGATATGTCTTGATTTGAGAACTGTCAGCAGAGGTGAGAAGCTGATAGAGAGTGGAGGGGGAGACAGAGGGGGAGCATTACCCGATTCTTAATCAGATTGCAGCGGGAGAAGAGAAAGAGGACAAAACTGCCGGGTTGGGGGTGGAGAGGGAAAGAGAAAGTGGTTGAAGTTAGATTTAAAATGGAGTGTGAATTTGTTTCCCCCACAACGACTGTTCCTGAGAAAAAAAAATGCGTTTTATTCTGAAAGAGGGTCTGACCCCACGAATTTTTAAAATCTGAACTGACTGAAATAATCATCTGCAAAAATAATATCGTTTATATGTAAATAATAGTTTTATTTAAAAGAAGAAAAGAGTCTGACAACGGCACCAATCCTAAAGCCTCATGCAATGCATGAACTTGAGCCAAAAGGATGTCATTTGTGAAACCATCAAGAAGCTACTGACATTCTTTCTTATTTCAATTTCATATATATTTGTAAAAGGATAGGTGAAAATTCCTAATTCCAAAAGTTCATGCTGAGATACCTACCTCTGGCATTACCATGACAATTAAAAGACCTTCCTGTGTCTATGTTAGACTGTAAACGAATTGAAAGAGCAGAGTGGAAGACCAAGTAATAAGAGATAAGGAGAAGTGAGTTCAAGAATAGCAAAATTGCTTTTCTGGTATGAAATGAAATGAAAAGTGACAAAGACTTTACTTCTTACTTCACCCTGTTGTTCAGGCTTGCCTCAGTGGAGTGAATTTACATGTAGTGCCACTGCCCATCCATCCCCATATTCATACCCATGCTACCCATTGGCCCTGCAAGTAAAGTAAATACACTGTTAAGGACAACGAACACAAGACACAACAATGCTGAACAGTGTCACAGAAACCAATTGAATTTTTCACAAGTATTCATAAAGGACTTTCAGGTCATTCCAAGTTCAGCATCAGCCTTTCTTGACTAAAAATATACAACATAACTACTTTTATATTTACTTTGTTTAATGGTAGGTTTCACTCATAAAGTGGGGTACTCTGAATCAAACGTTGCATTTATTATATATGCCTCTTCTTTGACTTTTGGTTCTTTTTTGCATTTTCAATAAAGACTATAGACATAGATAATATACACATGTTCCTCTATGGTTATTGCCACTTCCTAACATATAAAACCTGGTTTGTGTCACTTTATATCTTTATCCTGTCTTCCTTTTTGTATTGTGTTCAGTACTACTTATATGTCTCTCTGGAAATGTATAAAAATACACTTATACGCACGCAAATTGACTTTCTCGACCTGTGCATTGGCCTGACCCACATACTCTTATTTTCTGTCCACTGGATCTGCATTTCGCCATTTTGATCATGCCCTCATTTTCATTAACGTAAGGAAAAATAAAAAGGTTTACTTTACTTGACCTTAGAAACGCACGAGGACGAGATGAAACCTGTTACGCTGATTTTGTCCTTCATGATTTTTAAAAAATTAAGTGTTTGAGCGATTACTCACCACCAGGTCGAAGATTCATGTGCTGCTGCCCATCAAGAACAAAGCCTCCCATTGGCTGGCCATCTGGACTGTAAGCTGTCCCCTGACTTACTGTGAGAGAAGATGAGAAACAAGACTATTGGTTAACTTGAGGTTAAAAATTTACCCCTATATATACTGAAGGGAGGGAACTCTTAGCAGTATAGTTTACACTGAATGTGACAAGTCTTCACCTGCTCTGTTCGACTGGTCAATCATAGGCTGGACTATTCTCCTCCTTGCATTGATAAACCTGGAAGACAAAGATCAGTAAAAAATAAAAATGCTTAAATATTTTTATTAAGTTCAATATTCTTGACCCTAGAAAACCGATACATGATCCAAAAAACAAAAACAAAAACAAAACCCTGAAGTGAAACAATACTTTTTTTTAAGAAAATAAATTACAGTTACTTTTTTTCCCAGTGGTTTTAATATACAAAGATTTTTTATAATTTTACACAGAAACTAAGTGCATTCTCTGTAAAAACGCATACTCTAAAATGCCGTCCCTCACATGTTAACTTGTAATTATCAAAAATGAAGAAGAAGAAGTGTTTTGTCTCCTGACCTGACCAGTAGCCTGGTTTTTCCTTATTAAAATAATTTGGGCCACTGTGAGAAAGTAACACAGCCTAAACATGTATTGATTTGGGTTCAGAACTGCAGCTAACCACTGCACCACCCTGTGTCAGCCATTCATTCAGTAATGATAATACCCATTTTAAGTATTAAAATTACCTATATTTAATTCACAAGTATTACTTATGTGTTAAATGTAGCTAATTTGGGCATTTTCAGCAGCAAATGTCAGGTGAGAGTTATGTATATTCTGCACTGCACAAAGCACAGACTGCAATCAAGTGACTAGATATGAAAATCAAATGTCAACGCTCTAAATGCTGATCAAATGAAGATGCTTACTTATCTGGTTTTATACCAACTTACCAGTTGTTCACTTGAAGAATGGTGAGACCTGTGTCCTGTGCTAGCTGCTTTTTCTGTTCCTCTGATGGGTATGGGTGCTATTAGCAAAAAGGAAGATAGACTAATAGATAAGTGATGCACAAATCAACTCTGCAAAAACACAGCCTAATCCTGTTTTGAGACCCCAAACATTTTACACTAAAAGCATGTGGCTTTGTGCCACAGCATTTAGCATTAACCGGGTGGTATATAAAATTATTGGATGGTATACAATGGTAGCACAATGGTAACTTTTATTTGGGACCCAATAAGGCCAGACCACTCCCCAACCCTCCCTGCCTTGATTCAACCTCTTTTCCTCTGGCCCCAGTCCCTTTGCAAACTCTGTGTTTGAGTGTGTGTGAGACTCTGGGAGAAGGGTGGCAGATGGCAGACAGAGGTGACCTGTCTACTCAAAGCAGGGTCGTGGGCCAGTCTCCATTCTGCTGTTGTCAAGCTATCTCCCACAGTCATCATTGAAGGATGAGCTTCCAAGCATTTCATTTTTAAACTACTTTTCAGGGAAAGTCAGTGCAAACACACACACATGCTGATTTCCTATTTTTTGTATGTTTGTCACACTTAAATGCTTTAGGTCATAAAACACAAACATATACAAAATATTCATAGGAAATCAGGAAGGGAGAAAACACTTTTTCACACCACTGTATATTATTACATTTACATTCTCAGACATCCACAAAGGCACACTCCTATGCTTACAAGCTCAAACACAAGCATATACATACAAATACACACATGCAAGCATTTGTACAGTAGGCCTTCAAATCTCACAAGAGATGCACACAGAGAAAGAAAGACATCGATTTAAATAACCAGAGGGGAAAATGCACAGTAAACTTTGTGAAATCAAGTGTGTGATCGTGGATAGTCACACACTTTTAATAAAACACACACAATCAATGTACTGAGGATGCTATTTTCCCCCTCCTAGCTCTCAGCTGACAGAAGAGTAGCATTTAAAATACTCTGAAAGAAGTAACACAATGTACTTTAGATAATATTGTTTTGGATTCATTGTTAGATAACTTGACTCATTTTCTCAGCTTTTTTTTTTCAGTACAAATGACCACACTACCAATGACTTTTTGTCTTTGAAATTCACTCCAAGAAAGATGCTGTAAATGAATAGTAAACAGCAAACAGAATGTTTTTTTATACAGCACCTTTCTACTCAGTACTCAGTCATTCACACACATTCATACTCCAATGGAACAACTTGGGGTTAGAAACTTCCCCAAGGATATTTGGCATTCAAACTGGAGCAGACGGGGATCGAACCACCAACCTTCCTGATCTACCTCCATGTAACCCCATTAATGGGTGTTACATGCAAACAAGTGCTTAAATGCAATATGAAAGAACAATTGATTTCAGCTGACACTTATGAACACTTATGAAAGTTTGCTCTTCAAACTCTGACACCAATCTTTGAATGTAGAGAGATAAAGTTTTGCATGGAAACTAATAGCTCTGCTAATAAGCAGGTAACGGATAATCTAATGAATTAAATCCTTGCACTGCTGCTATAATACAGCAGTCTCGCAAAACCTTTACGAGCTTTAAGAAGAGATTACAAAAGCAGGAGGGGACAGCTACTGGTGGATAGAAACATCCCCACTGCCCCCACAGACATCTAACCACAGGCCTCACACTGTAATGTCTGACAAAACATAATCCTGTTCCTTTCACACCCTCAACAACTGATGAATGCTTGATCGCTTGGGTGTTGCAAAAGGCCTTTGAGGGGCCAAAGTCCCCTTGCACACTTTTCATAGACACATCCTGCCATGGCAAATACTTTTGCTTAACAAATTAGGCCTGAAAGGAGATGGGAACACAGAGGGGATAATTCAACTATCCTTCTTTTTATCTACAGAATCTAAAGGTGGGCTTTGGAAAGGAAGGGATTACTCCAAGTCCAGGACCTGTGTGGGCCTTTTACAAACTAAACAAGTGAGGGGTTACAGCACTTCTAAGAGTGTAAGAGGTAGAAAAGGTGAGGAGGCTGTGATCATTGGATAAAAGGTGATGCTGTCCTTGTTGGATGTGCTCAGCCACTCTACAGAGCTCAGCTTCTTTTGAATGGAAGGCTTCTGATGTTGATTTCTGAAGAAAATGCCTGGACTGCTATTTCAAAAAAGGGACCTTTAGTCACAAGTTCCTCCTTGCTCCGTTCTCTTGCAATGGAACAAAGATGACCATGGTTTCAAGATGCATTTGGAAAACACAGAAAAAAAGGGAGGCATCATTTCAAACAAGTTTTGCCTGATGACGGGGTTTAAGCTGGACGACATTACATTCTGTCCTTATGCACATTGTAGGGTTTCTATTACAGAGAAGACGAGAAAATGTTGCAGTTGTATAAAAAGCTACAGCTAGACGTGGCTTGTATGAATGAGGCTCTGTTCCCTTACTGTAAGGTGCTGGAAGAGCCACGCTCTCATTATGTTTGTCGCCACTTTGGGGAAGATGCCTCGTTTCTTCTGTCTCTTCTTGTCTTGGTCATCCTCATCTCCTGTGCCTGGTGATGCCAGGCTGTTGTCAAGGCCGTCACCTGCAATCAGAAACAAAAGGAGTCATGTTATAAGGAAGCTTTAACGTGGCTCGATCTCTCTATAGAGCCATGTTTTCTTTTATGGCACGGCAGTACAAATTTCTTTGTCTCACCTCTGCTTTACTTCCCGGCCACTGGATAATGAAGAGGAGTTTGTAGTGTAGGAGCTCAGTAAAACCAAGAGTTATTAATTCAATGTGAGCCACGGCTTTGACATGAGGTAATGACTGCAGGAGCTGTGTGGCTGACATGAGATAATGAATGTTCAAAATGCAGTCAGACTGTGTTCTATGTACTCTTATGTGTATGTGACCTCTGTTTGAAGCAGCACTGAAATAAAAGTGGGGACAAACAAAAACAGAAAGCCTAGCTTGTAAATGAAGTATGAAGCCAGTGTGTTTAAAGTTCATATGGGCGACTAAGGCAGAACTAAGGATGTGGGTGGATGGGTTGTTAGAGCTTGAATCCTTCACCTTGCATTTCAGTATGACCATCCAACACACACACCCTCCCCCACCCCCTTCCTTCAACAACAATACAAGTCCCAGGCTGTCTGCATCACAGCATCATTCCTGCTCTGGATCCTGCTATTAGCAGCATCTCTGTTTGATTTCAGCAGGAAGCTGGCACGGGTCAAAGCAGGAGGCTTCCTTTAAGCTGAGATTTCCGCTCCCACAAGCTAACTCACTCCAACTTGCAACACAAGGGGCACTCTGGTCTCTCTCCTTCTCTGACATTAATTGTGCATCATGCGAGATGATTTACTTTTAACAGTGGTGGTTATTTTTCTTGCCCTCGGGGCAGAGAAGCCTTGAAAGCCTGCCTGGAGGGTATGTGAATAATGCATCTGAGAGACTCCTCCCCTGAGGCGAGACAGGAACCCTACTTTTCTTAAGAAATGCCCTAGTATGTCTTTTTGTTTTTAGAGATGCATCAATCAAATGTGCCTATATGAGCCATATTCATGCATAAATATTTCAGCTAATGAATATTGACACTAAAAAGCCCTGTTCCAGGGTCAGGCTCCAGGGGCTGTGGGAGTTTTTACGGATGGTGTCCACCAGCTATAAGTCACAGAAAGGATAGCGTTCCCGCTGCCTGCGTCCCCTGCTGCTGTCTTCCTGTTTGTTGGTCCAGCTGCTGGCACTGATAATTTCAAGATGACGATAATTAACCAACATAAAATTGTATTCTTACTTCAACTGTTGAAGAATGTAACACGAGCACATTAGATTCAGACAGTGATGTAATCATTCTAATTAACTACATATGCACCTACACTGACATATAGTGGCCAGAGAAACTGAACTCAAAGAATATTCAAATCTCCACTCAATAATAGCTGTGTAAGAAAGACAGAAAGAAAAGGTCTTGCACAGCTTAATTGTATCAAAGGGAAGCACAATGTTCCCTCTCTACCCCTCATCCTCATCACTGGTCTGGTCCTCTCCTCTCCTCTCCTTTCTTCTGCTCCAGAGAGGGAAAAGCCGCAGGGCATATCCTCTGCTACACTAATCGCTTCTGACTGTTCTCCGGCAACTCAGCCAATCTAACCAGTGTGTGACAGTGCAGTCTCAAAGTCATATGCCCGTGCAAGTCTCCCATGCCCCTCTGCTCCCACCCTTTTTCATCTCTACTCCCCCTCCCTAGTTAAGTCTGCCTTCCAGTGTCTGCACGCGTGACACACGAGGGTGTACACGGAGGGGGGAAGATGGCAATACCGCAGGGATGACTGGAGTATTGCCCCGGGGTGAAGAAAAACACACACAAAAAATAGCACCCTGAGATATCAACACAAGTCTTCCTTTTTTTTTTTCTACCCCCTCAGCTTACTCGATAGATAGATCTGGTTCTACTGACCACTCTTAAAACCAAACAGTCAGTCAGCCTTTTGGCTGCTCATCTGGTCTGGTACATAAATGACGTGACCCACAGATATGATATCTATTATGTGTTTAAAGAAACATAATAATTAAAAAAAAGCAGAGAAATGCTTTTAGAAAAAACAAACAAAAAATAACATCTAGATATTTAAATGGTTTTATATTTATCTCCCCCCTGGACATGTTGATAAGTGAGAAACAGCTAGCAGAACTGATTGTCGCACGCCCCCCCCCCCCAGCAGCATCATTGATGCAAAGCCAGCATGGGCTACCTAATGAGCTCAGCAGGGCCCTGATTCATCATCACTGACACCCCAAGACTCCTCCCATTATTACACATGAGACAGAGCATGGAATGGAGCAGCCGGGAAGACTTCCAACACAGAAAGTGAACACATGATAGAAATAGTTAGCAGTGACAAATATATATATATACATATATATATATATATATATATATATATATATATATATATATATATATATATATATATATACACACACTTTTGAG
>VUQG01024841.1:0-10634 GCA_015106755.1 Etia nguti | reverse complement strand
AAAAAATATTTATAAAAAAAAAAAATAATATATATATATACATATATATATATATATATATATATATATATATATATATACACATATACACACACTTTTGAGTGATTCATATCATAGGTGAAACATCATGTTTTTCACCTATGACTGACGTACACAGACGATTTAAGATAAGAAGGATTTACAGAGGATGAGTGTGCATGTAGCAACTATAGTATAACTATAAATTCTCCTCTCATCATCCGCTGTTTTGGTTTAACAGGTTGGCACATATAAAAATGGCTTCTCCACAGCATTGAAAACTTCAAACAGCAAAATTCAGTGGCAGACATTCCATTTATTTCAGCCCCTTATAGTCTTAAAATCCGTTGTGCACAAATACGCACACTGTTTGTGTCTGTGTGAACACGTGGCTCCTGACCAGTTAGAGCATAATTTCACGTGTGACCACAAGCTAATTACAACAAAAACTTTTAAATAAAATTTTTGTAAGCAGTCCGTGCAAACTGAATTAAAACATGCACACTAACAGGCACAATAAAATACAAAAATGTGATCTTTCTGAAAAGAAATAACTTCTAAGAAAGACAGAAGCTGAAGGGATGTGTCACTAACATATCACCTCAAAAAGTACAACACATTGTGTTCATCGCATTCCACTTCTCAGCAAGAGTGAGGAGATTTTCTAGCTTCTCCCACTGCCTTTTGTTTTATTTGAATGGACACCTTCTCCCCCTCCACACTCCTGGGAGAGCACAGTCCTTTTAGCTGTGGTCAACCCAAGCAGTTGAGCCATCAAACACAGCCTTCTCTGCATATCACACAGCTTACAAGTCAATGACAAAAAAGTGAGAGGTTACAGAGGAGCAGGCAGTCATGTGCGAGGCTACCAGTACCACCAAACCACTTTGGTATTCCCCAATCACAGTGGATTTCTTTTTTCTGTGGGTTTCGTCAGACCACAGAAGCTTGGCTAATGATGATGATACCATAATCACTTCCTGTTAGGATTGTTGTTAAATAATTCTGCCAATTTTTAGAGTCTCTTTCACATTGTGTGCTTCTGAACAAATGTCAGTGTTGATCTCATTTCTTCTGTAGTCAAACTGTGACTGATTTATATACTGATGTAAATATGAACCAGTAATCAATAATAATCAGCAGTGACTGATTGATTGATTCCATCTTGGACAAAAACGTCAGGAAAGCCATTGTTAAAAACTTGCGTACAGAACAAGCTTATGATGACATAATATGAAATTTGCTGCCTAACAACATTCACAAACTGTTACAGAAAATTAAATTATATATACATTTTATCCATGACATTTCTCCCTTGATTGTTTACAGAAAAATAATGTAAATAGTACCATGATAGCATTCTCAAAAGTTACAAAAATGAATAAATAAGATTAAGTGGTGCTGATATTTCCCCAGTTGCTTCTTCCACACTGTACTGTCTGTTTCCTTTGCTTCAAAGCCCTTGATGAAGCATGTGAAATACTTGTGATCTTGGTTAAATGCTAAGAAATATTGATCAATCCATTCACGCTCTTCTTTTTCCTCTCTGCTACGGCTACAACTTCTACACTGATGCCAAGTGCTGCTACTGAGCTTAAATAGTGCATTTGGTGATTTGGTTAGGATCACTGACTTGAGAAAAGAAAACAGAACCACTAATTTTCGATGTGTATTACGAACCACACCTTTGTTTGTTTCAAATGTAATAATACTGCAAAGAAAAAGTTAACAATGAGGAGATTTGGAGGTGATATAGGCAAAGACAGAAACCCGGGGATTAAAAATATACACAACACTAAGTTCTACAGTGAGAAAATAGAAGCTCTTGCAAGGTTTGTGTTGCCAAATACCAAATACTCAATTCACAACATTAATCATCCTTTACTGGACTGGACTGATGTCCATAAAACTATGGACTGCAATATTATAACTCAATGAAGATCATCCGCCTGCTCTGAGTGAGTTTAGTATGATTTTGTTCCATCCTTTAAGGTTGTGTATTTGTCAGATAAGAGAAGCAGGATCTTTTCTTTTCTTCTAATACAGAAAATGATCTGTCCTTTCAGCTCTATGAAGGGCCATTCTGCACCCCCATCCACTATCCATTCTCTACCAGGTCACAGGGGCATGGACCTCATTTAGTATGAATAGTGGAACTATTCATAAGGCTATTTATACTATGGCCTTCCTCAGCTCACCTCCGCACAAAACTTCTGGATCATTAAAGTGTGAATTAAGATTTACCAAAACATACACACCGCTCTCTTACAGTATCTTAGTTGAAATGTAAAAGTGAAGATCATAAACTGCTGTGTGTATAATCAAAGCAAGAGTCCTATTCACTTTCCCATGTTCTTATAATCGAATCTAAGTTTCCCAAGTCATAAATCCATTACAGCCTCCAAAGAGAAACCACAGGCAGGACACAGACTGACACAAGATAGAGCGGGGCTGGACACAAGCACGGGCAGACAGAAGCAGGCAATAATAGCAGCGAACTCAGGTTTCTTTATCAACTGCAACTGATGCAAGTGACAACCAGGAAATCATAATGAACTAAAGAAAAAGTTTAATAGAATACAGAGGTATTGATGTGCAAACAAGCAATATTATTTCTTGAAAATGTATCCTTTAAAAAGTGTAAAGGATACATGAAATATATTCTGTGTATGTTTGTTAAACAGAGGAAGCAGACCAAACCAGAACAAATTGCCATTCTCACAAATCCTTAATAGTTATATTCTAAACAGGAACAAGTTATGAGTCTAAATAATGTTTGAAAACTTACTGTGACAGAAATAAATTCTGGAAGAATTATCAAGTCATTATTTTGCTGATATAAAAATAGTCAGGCTTTGATTTCTTGGTTAAACTGGACACCCAATTTGATACATACCTCCGCCTTTTTTCATTAAAAAGACCCACACATTGCTAAGTGATATGCCCACATACCTAAATACTGGTAGCCATAAGGTCCACAGCCAGAGCGTGTGAGGATGCTTGTGGCCATGTGACTTTTACTCAAATCCTAAATAGTTATATCCTTTTATATAGAAAACCGGGAGTCATATCCTGTGTTAACACATATGTGTATTTGCTGTATGTGTTTTATAGCTCGGACACTGTCTTAAAGCAGGCTTCAATGAACTTAAATCATCTGTTTTATCAATCAATGCAATTAAGCTAAAGTGATTAGATAAACTCAGAGTGTTATCTTTCTTGAAATGATCCCCCTGAATCACCAATCAGCTGGGCCCATGCATAAGAGTGAGGTCACAACAAAGTCAAACCTTTGATATGAAGGCCTGAAGGTGCTCTTACCAAGTTCGCTGGTGTTGTCTCCACTCTGGGAAACGTGTCCCCCACTGGATGGTCCTGGAGTACCCACAGAGGGAGTGGAATGGGAATCATCCATGTCTCTCCAGGACGCTGGGTTCTGAGAGGTCAGGGAGAGGTACAAGGTAATGAAGCAGGGAAGAAAGAGTAGGGTAAAGAGAAAAGGAATGTCCAGTAAGGTCCAGTATGAGTTCCATTATGCAGTTAAGCAAAGGCACAAAGACAAGTACTGTGACAATACCAGTTTGTCCATGAGGAAGGTTTGACTATATGAGCAGAAAGAACAACAGAAACCGTTTAGTAACCCTGCAGTGGATCCTGCCGTGTCCCGACTGTTTTGTGACCAGAGTTGGGGAGAAACCTGCATTTATTGGGCTGACTGGCTTGCCACTCAGACTTTAGCCTAAGCCCTCTTCACTCTCTGCGTCAGCTGTTTGGCAAATGGTGATCAGATGAAGAGCTCAGCAGATGACACGAAGAAGCACTGGGACAATGGCGCAGTGTGAATAAGGCTCTCAATGCTGGAGCCTCTTTTCATACCCAGCCATGCAATAATTACAACTCCTTGGTACACACAGCTACTCAAAAGAGGTGACATGTGTTTTCATGTTCATCAAGCTAATGAAGAACATCTGGTAACAGGAACGGAGCCTAGTATACAGTGTTGTGTTCATTCACACAGGAAAAAACAGTCTTGTACAGTCGCTCTGTGTCTCAGACTGTCCTGCTACATCCATCATTTATACCACTGACCAACAGCAGAGCACATGAGGCACTTATGAAAAAGTATACAGGCTTTGTCTTCTCCAACCCAGCACGCGCTGTAAATAAGTAATGGGATATTACAACACCATATTCACTTGTCAGTTGTCCAGTTGCAGCTAATAAACACATTTCCTTCAGGTTCTTGGAACGTAAAACTGAGTTGAGGTCCATATACCATCCAGAAGGATCAGTAAAATCAAAGTGCTTCCTCACACTTGAATATTGGAAACAGTTGCATTAAATATAGGATCCGCCCACTGAGAAACAGTGGAGTTGGGACCACTACAAAGACGGTGCATTTTAGAGATGTAACTTTTGGATTGCAGTTCGTTTTAGGATGACACAGCTGCATGCATTCATGCGCAAACTACTGAATGAGTAGAAATTTCCTGTTTTCATTCAGATCATCTCATTTCTTTTCATTCGACTCTAAATGTTCTCTCAGTTTGGCAGCGTCGTTGCTCATGCTGAAAGTTTGACATCACTGTAGCAGCGTCAACAGAACCATACACGACATCAAATATCTATGTCCCGGGATGTCCTAATGTAATTCTTTTATGAACAAATAAATCATTTACCAAACAATAACTAAATAAACAAAATAATACATATAGCATACAGACTGCTGACAAATGAGATTCCACATCAGTTTCAGTGCTCCTCTGCGCTGATTCTCATTCAGAACTCTGGAGAGTGTGTCTCTTCCCTCATTCAGTGTTTAAATGTGAGCACTGTTTAACAGTTTTCCTCAAAAATCTCGAACATTTGAAAAAGTTAAGATTGAATAAAATTAGAATGAGATTCTGACACAAACGTAGCCTGTGAAGCCAAAGAGAAAACACACACTAAAGCTGATGTTGGACGACATCCTGTACCACAATTTAACCATTATCCTCCTTGATTGTGATGAGCATCATTTCCCAAGAGCTTCTGTATATTTACTGAAATTATTAAATTGAAAGATATATACTTTTATTTATCTATTTAAATAAATATTCATCAATTTCAGATTTGTTTTTTTGCTTTTTGTCCAATTGTTTTGTGTCAAAACTTCAATCATCATCATCATCATTTTAAGATCCTCATACTATAAGTAACTCTACATTAGTTCAAAATCGGAATTTCTTAGTAACTGAACAAAAATAGGAAGTCCTGTTTGAGGCACACAGCAGTGCTGCAGCCTGGCACAGGCCCTGCGCTCTAACGTTTCTGTTCAAAGCCGCCTGCAGCCGTAGCACTGGCACTGATCTGCAGCCTCTTCTCCTTTCTTTCAAGCATTTCCATAGAACTCAGTGTGTCAGGCTGCCTTACTAAATAACAGCACCTGTTACAGGCTTCGTTTATTTTCAGTTTTTCATTAGTTTTAATGATCTATATATATATTTAAAGAGATCACAAAAATAACGAACAATGAATATATATATAACGAAATATAGAAAATTAAATAACGACCCCCCCCCCCCAAAAAAAGTTTCCACACAATGACTCACATGATCTGCGAGATTAGTGGAGGATCCTGAAAGGTCGTCAAAGTCCGACTTGCAGACGTCTCTCTCCTCGATGACCAGGTCGATGGGCATCTTTCCTTTCAGGCAGCTGATGTAGCGGTGACAGAAGTTATCACAGAGCTCATGTACCTGCCGAGGCCAAGCTCTCATTTAGTTTCTCATAATTCTGAGCGTACACCAAGAGACTGAAATCCTGGATTAAAAACCTGTTTTCACTGAGCCACGTGAGAACGAATCTTTACCTTTTCTAATTCCAGGAGATGAAACCGCAGGACTTGAATGGCTTGAATCATCTAAAAATCACAATCACTGTCGTTATGGTTGTTGCTTTTTTTAACCCTCAAAATATTACCACAGACCAAATAATAATAATAATAATAATAATAATAATAATAATAATAATAATAATAATAATAATAATAACGTGATAGCCGACCATCAGCTATGCGAGTGGACAGCAGAGAATGGAGGTGAGCTCACCAGGTTATCCAGCTCTGGGTTAGACGAGAACAAAGGTTTCTCTGCGCGGATCTGCAGAGCAAAAGGAAACCGAGTGCGTGAGTAAATGCCGTGGACCTGATTCCATTTCCACTTTTCAGGAGTTCCCTCCATCACGGTGACATGCAGAGTGCTGTGTGCTGACCGCAGTGGTGGCACTTGGTTTCTCGCTTGTGTGTTCTACCTGCTTTGCGAACACGGCGATGTCTTCGTTGAAGGAATCCGAGGAGCAGACGTCTCCTCCCGCCACACCGGGCTCTCGGGGCGTGCAGGTCGCCAGCTCGCACTTCTCGAACACCAGAGCCAGCAGAGGGAATAAAGGGTGGCTGCAACACACACAGGAGCACAGGCCGCAGAGGCCTACACATGAAGCATCAAACCAGCGCTCGGCCCTGCGACGCATTTTTATGTCTCCCTCCTTAATGCCACTGAAATATCAGATATATTAATACAAAGAGAGGATTTCATCCTCCCGCCGCCAACTACCTGTTAACAAGTCGTAGATACCCGGAAACGAGCTCAGCACGAGCTGCAGCACGTACATTTACTGAATATATTTAATTTTCGAAATTTAGATGAAACACTCAGAGGCTGATCGCACACGAACAATAATGACATCCACTTATTTCTATAACATAAATCTGCACATTAATAAAAAAACAATAATAATACTAATAAGCTGGAAGAGAATGGATGGATGGATTGATAATAATAATAATAATAATAATAATAATAATAATAATAATAATAATGTTTTTCTCGTGTTGCTGTCGCTGTGTCCGCACCCGTAGATTTGGTCCTTGTCTCTCTTGAGTGCGTCGCTGACGGAGCTGCCCATGATGTTGTGCGGAGCGTGGGCTCCGTAGTGCTGCGTCGGGTGTGGGGGAGCCCCGTGACTCAGGTGGTGGAGCTGAGGTAGGGGCCGGGGTGCGTGCGGGTCTCCGTACATGGAGCTGGGGACTCCGTCC
Organism: Etia nguti; assembly: GCA_015106755.1. NCBI lineage: Eukaryota > Metazoa > Chordata > Actinopteri > Cichliformes > Cichlidae > Etia > Etia nguti. The sequence goes on along the minus strand of VUQG01024841.1, from coordinate 3,541 downwards.
ATCGCGCCTCCGTAATGAGTCAGCTCATCATACTGGAGTGAACGTTACAGTTCAGTCAGAGCACGAACATGGGAGGAAAATTTCAAAGTCGACATTGATGATTTCATGCTGAAAAAACATATTTGATATTTTTTGATAAGTATAGCAACTTCATGACGTTTTTCAAGGGTTCCTCAGCTTTCTCCCGCAGTTATTAAAAGGATGTAATGTGATTTGTGATTAAGTGGACTGTCATTGTGCAAACAATTGAAATAATGGTCGTTAGACGTACCCTTTGCGCCATGTCCGTGCGCAGTCACCACGCGTGTACACAGGAGCTTGGACCGGATAACTAGTTAAGTTGTAAACTTTTGAATCCACGAGGGAACTGCAAACGTGTCCTTTTTTTGTAGCATGGAGTCCGGAGTTAATGAGAGTAAGACGGCACACGTCCTCGTGCGCACTGACAAGTTCCCCTGGTGCCGCTTTGTCAGATCTGCGACTGCGATGCTGTTCCCAGCTTTGCTGTGCCTGTCGCGGGAATGCGCCGATCTCTGGTCTCACTGAGTCCCTGTGCCCACGCCTCTGCGCGCCAACACGCTCACTGTCCGCAGGTCCACTCCGCTTTAGAACACTGCGCTGACGGACCCGCCCCCGCCCCCAGCGAGGTTTTAAACGTTTTTATAGGGTCACTGATTTCGAAATAAAACGACACGATATACATTCAGGAGCAGGAGAAAGGACTCTGGACAGAGTGCTCAAGTCTAAGAGAGATAATCTTATTCTTCTTATTCATCTTGCTTATTCATCAGTTAGGTCTTCAAATTAAACAAGAAATAAAAAGAATATTACTTACTGCCACTGGTCAGTATTTCATACTCAAAACCTCCAGCTACTTTTTTTGTGTTTGTTTGTGTGTGTGTGTGTGGGTGGGGGGGGGGGTTTACAATATCCCTAAGACGGAACTTCCTTTTACATACAGGAGTCAGGAGTCAGGAGTCTTTCTTTTTCTTTTTCTTTTTTTTTTAAATTGAAAGTGTCAGAGTCAAATAAATTCAGTGCTGCTCACCATTTCATACAAGGAAAGTAGTTCTAAGTGTATAGCTGGTTCTAAGTACACTTCGATGGTTCTATGGGAAATAACTTGAGGAGCACACCCATGGACCGCACTGGCTAATTTTCAATTTCGAAATCAGTTGCAGTATATATCGCCACAAAGTTTAGTCTCCATGCTTTTATTTTGAAGACCAAGCACCTAACCGTTAAACAAGAGGAAGCCGAGCCGGTGACACGCCACCAGCTTCAAGATTTTTTTGCGTCGGATGAAACGATCAGTGACGCAGAAGAGCCATCAAAATAGAAGAGAGAGATGAGAGAGAGATAGCCTTTATTAGTCCCAGAGATGGGAAATTTACATTGTTGCAGCAGCAAAGTAGACAAGACAGGAATAAATAAATATATATATGCAGTATACTTAAGAAACATACTATGCAAAGATAGATATACTATACAAGGTAGAAGAAATATAATTTAGAGTATATGTACATATATATATGTAAGTTTCAATACTACAGTATATTTGTAGCATCAGAACGGAAGTCGGAATAAATAAACAGGTCAGTCCAAACCACCAACCCCACCTTAGCTGTATACAGCAGTATAACACTGCTTCAGCTTCTATGAGCTTATTTGTATTTAATTTATATTGGTTTTCTGTTCTCTTTTTGACATTTTTGGTGTGCAGGTCAGAAGTCAAAGGTCAACCTGTTGAGTTGACAGAATAAGTGTCTTACTGAACAACACTGCAACAGTTACCCACTGGAAAGAAGTTCATTGTGTTGAACACATTACTGCCTTACGTTAAAATATTAATTGCCTTTATTATATTAGTGATTTTACTATACAAGCAACTTTCCAGAGATTAGTCAACAGTGGTTTCCCATCACATTTCTTTATACAACACAGTCCCTTAAACTGGCAGTTGCATACAGACATCTGTGTCAGTCCAAATATGTTTGAAGGTTGCCTGTGTGGTACCTGCACAAGACGGTAAATAGAGTGTTTCTTTTATAGTGTGACCACTCAAAGCACTTTATATAACATGCCTCATTCACTCATTCATACAACCACTTTTTACCTAATGCATAAGTATTTTCTATCTAACTTTCACACTCTGATTGATGCATCAAAGGTGTTAGTATGGTTTAGTATAGTTGGGGTTAGCATCTTGCTAACTATATTAGGCATGCAGACCGGAGCAGACAGGTATCAAACCATCAACCTTCTGAATAGTAGATGATGTGCTCTACCTGCACCCCTAAATGATGCCTTTAGATGCTTTGACTGAGTTCTGAAATGTTGCTGGGTCAGACAGAGATAAGTTAGAAATGATAGAGCCAGCAGATACAGCAAGGCACAATTAAAAAGCAGAATAAAGAACAGGTTGTGGCTGTGTTGAGTGTTGTCTTTCAGGATCAATGGAGCTCTTTGCAGACACCTCACTGGTATTACTGATGCTTGGAAATTGCTTGGAAGTTTTCAACACGCTTTTGCCACTGTCGACAGACACAGACATGAATTCCTTCCTTTACATGAAACTACTGTCTGTATGCTCTATTCTAAAACCTCCCAAAAGTTCAGTTCATTGCTAACTCTTTCTGTCAGCAGGACTGTGATCAGAAATCAAGCATGAGCTTACAGCCTTGACATCATTACATGACATCATATATTCACCTCGTAGAAAAGCACTATATAAGAACCAGTCCATTTTCCTTCAGGAAAGAACCCCAAAAATGAGTCCACACTTTATAAAAATGATGCCAGGTTTGACTCAGGATCCTTGCTGTGTCCCTGCCAACTTTAAAGTGGATTGAAAGGATGGTTGTTGATTGTAGAGAAAGAACACACAAGCAAACAGAGAGTTCTTTATTTATAAGATATAGATTTAGTGAGATATTTTGCTCTCACACTTGATAAAATGATAAAATGTATAGAAATATGTATAATAAACTCTAAATCAGTCAAATTAAATCTAAATATTAAGCCATGAAACGTATCCACATTTTTCAGTTAGCAATCACCTTTAATCACATTCATTAAGTGTTTCCTTAAAAAGTGAAATATTTCCAGCACATTGCTCAGAAATATCTCACATATTTTCTTTTGATATGTCCTGTCTGTAAATTATTAAAGGCATATATTTGAATTATAAATACACTAACTATAAGAAAACAGGCAAAACATGCACCATGCCTGAGGCTACATCTCTTCATTGCATATAATTTCCATGTAGTCACTCTCTGTTTTCTCCGCTCCGTGCTTTCTCCTCCTTTGTGTTTACCTCCCCCTTCCTCCCTTCAGCTGCACGCACCCTCCCACCACCCTGGCCAGCCAATATGGTCTGAATAGAGGCTGATTCAGGGTGTCAGGCCCTGTCTTAAATGTAATAAATTAGAACTGAGCTGAGGAAAGGTGCATCCCTCCCAACACATCACCAGAGAAGGAGCCTGTGCACCACCATCCTTGACCTCGTCTTCTAACCCCCACTTTTTATCCACACACG
>VUQG01024838.1:0-13749 GCA_015106755.1 Etia nguti | reverse complement strand
TTACCTTTTTTTGCAATAGTAATCCCTTACTTTACTCATTACTTGAAAAAAGTAATCGGATTACAGTAACGCGTTACTGCCCATCTCTGCTTGAAAGTCAATATTTGGTATGACCACCTTTATTCTTCATCATAGCCTAAACTCCGTTAGGCAGCTTACTTGTCATGTCTTTAAGTAGTCTTCAGGAATAGTTCTCCAGGCTTCTTAAAGGACATTCAAAGCTCTTGCTTGGATGTTTCTGCCTTTTGTTCTGTTCTCTGTCAACATGATCCCACACTGCTTCAATAATGTTGAGGTCCGGGCTCTGGGGAGGCCAATCCATGACTGATAATGTTGGGTTTCTACCCCGGTGTTCTTTTACTGGATTGGCAGTGTGTGTGGGATCTTTGACATGCTGAAAAATTAAGTTGTTGTCGACCAGTTGCTTTTCAGGTAGTATTGCATGGTGGATCAAAATTTGATGGTACTTCTTGACACCACTGGCCATTGAACCAAGACCATTTCTGATACGGCTCCAGTGAACAGATGGTTAACCCCATCAACAGTCAGACACATCTCCCAGCCTAGCCATTTCTTCTTTTTATCCTCATTTGTCCAGTTTTCTCAGATTTTTTAAGGACACGCTGCACACCATGTTGACATATCCCAAGCTTTCAGCTTACAGCTCTTTGGGGATCACCTTGTTGGTGCAAAAATATTATTTGTATGTCTGCCAAAAATATACAGAAATGAGGGTGGCTCAAGACTTTTGCACAGTACTGTATATTTTTGGTTAGTTTTTAAGGGTACATTTTTAACTTTCCACTTACTCACTTTGAATACTCCAGCTTTTGTTAGTTTGGTGTTTTGTAACAATGTTTTAACATTTTCATTCTTTCTCAATGATGAAGAGAGCAGCCTGAAGGGGATTATATAACAAAATCCCCACAATTGACCATCAAAATAACATAAACATCTTTACTAAAAGATGGCTTTGGCTCATTGGTAGCAATACCATCTGTGTGAGCTTGAGGATCAATTTTGATTTAAAGTAAAATACTACTCACCACTAATGTCAGCTCCGTCTTCTGGGATTTCAGAATAAATATCAGAATCTAAAGTTAAACAAATAAAAGAAAAAAACATTATTAGTATACATACATTGCTTTTAAAGTTAAAAATAAAACTTCTACAGGCTGGATTAGTACTCACTGAAACCTTTACTGGGAGCACTGGAACCACCACTGGAAGAAAAAGAGAGAAAAATGTGTCTTTCTTTCTGTAACATTTTATATACAAGCGAACGTGTCAGCAAACATCTGTGACATATCAGCTATGAATGGTAGACATATGAAAAAATGAACACAGAGGAGGAAGATCTTAAAATAAACTACACCCACATACGTTATGCTTCTACTAAATTATCCCCACCGAGGAAAAACAATGTGTCACCTTTAATAACATTTAAAAAACCACAACTTTCCAATATGACTCATCACGCTCACCATTTTGGGATGTCAGGAAGTTTCATTCGTATATCTCTCCCTGTAAGAGTCAGATATCTGATTTAGGCATAGATGGTAGGATTAGACAATTAAAGGTTCTTTCCACGGTTTCATGCTGTGTTATACTAAACCTTACTGCAATAAGTGGGAAAAATATGGCTTAATTTTATTTTTTAATGTCAAATGTAATATCAAATTCATGGAAAGTGAGAGCAAAGAGGCCAAAAGTAAGTGCCAGGATAACTGCAGGATGAGTGGGTTACATGGACATGTCACATGTTATCATGTAAAAAAAAAAAAAAAATGAGTTCAATAGACTGGCACTCTGTCCAAACTGTACCCGGCCTATCAACCCATGATAGCTTGGACATGCTTGAGCCCTCGCACAACTCTTAACTAGATAAGTGGTTAAGAAGATGGGTGGATAGGCATTCTTTCCTCCTGGAACGAGCTGCAGAATCAACCAACAGGAACTAGTCTTTCTTAATTTATTTTAGGTGATTTAAATGACTTGGATGCAGTTACTTTACCCTGCAATTGGTTTACAGTTGGATTATGTAATCGGTTCTGCTGGTTTGTTTGTCTCTCTGTTTGTAAGCAATCTAGCATCCACAGTTTTCAAGATATCATGTTCAAATTTTGTGTGATGGTAGATAAACATAAACAGCTTGAGCTTATTTAATTTTCAAAATCGGGTGAAAGTCACACCAAATGTGAAACTCATTCAAAACTTTATGTTACCCACAGCTTCTTATAGATCGTCTTCAAACTTTACAACAATATGTTAGGCCTTGGGGGTGATGAGTATGTGGGTTGGGTAAGGGGTTGTCCTTGACCTTTATTGTTAGCGCCCAAGATCAAAGTTGACCTTTCAAGAAATCATATCAGGTATAATATGTCATATGAAAGGGCATGGAAAGAGCTGTACAACACACATTTCAGTTTTCAATACGACGCCCTACAACATCACAATTACACCATAAAGTTTATGAAAATCCCACTCTGCATGAATATATCGTAAAATGTCGAGTATGTATGTGATACAGTTTATGCAACTCCATTATACAGCTCTTTTTCTGGCCAGGACACTCTTGTAAAAGACATTTTTTAATCTCAAGACCCTTTACTTTTTGCATGGATGGACATTACTTTTACCTTTGTTGGGGCTGACAATGAGTGAACGCTCAGCACCTTCCAGTCGGCAATAGCCATCAATCAGGTCAGCCATGTTTTCTGCTATTGCCAGGGAGGAAGTGTTCACTGATAGTGGCTGGAGGGTGGACGATACATGATATTTAATCTGCACTAAGAACTAAAAAACACTGCATGCATTAAGATATAGTCAATGCAACTTCTACAACACAATACTGTTTGTAAAAGCAGAGTGATTAAAAAAAAATCCAAAACATAAACCCGATCATCCTCCCCCAGTGATGGGGACAAGGATGCCTACAGTACTTCAAATATTCATCAGTTCGTTTTCATTAGTTCCCTGGAGGTCTTTGACAATTTAACGCCTCCAGGGAATTGATGAAAAAGGTAGAAATGAAACAAAATAAGGCAGTTAAACAAATCAGGAAGTTCAGTGCTACCTGTTTGGCTCCCTCAATGTGTGCTTTGAGCAGAGCTCGCCCATCACTCTCTGCAGTGCAGGAGATGCTGCGGACCTGAGAGAACTTGGCCAAACAGATGGGCTGAAAAGATTTAAAAGATTTAGACAAAAAATTATATATGTATATATATATATATGTACACACACACACACAGTGACAGATTTGTTTTAAGAGATCAAACACGAAATTAATATAAGTAGGAGAAAGTTCAAGCTCACCGTTGAGTTCTCAGTGTGCTGACTAATCCCATCAGGGTCAATAACTAAGTCTATTGTTAAGCTCCAGCCTTGCTATAGAGACACAAAGCACAGACATTAATAAAATTTAGTAACCTCTCTGAGAAGAGAAGAGAGCCCATTTTTGTGAACACAAAGAAATGAAAAACATATATATAAAGCACTGCACTGCATTTTATCTTCAAACAAAGCAAGCATGTTAGAATTCTGTAACCATTTATTTTATTCAGTGTCAGGATACGTGACAACCCATGCACACATCAAATACTCACCACTAGTTGGCAGGCAAAGCTTTCCTGCGTGAAGCACCAGCACTGAGCCAGAGTGGTGAAGAACTTTGCCATGCACTGGTCCTGATTCAGAGTTGAGTAGCCCTGAAACGTCTGCTGGATCATGCGACGCAGCTGCTTAGGCTGATACACAGATGCAGACGGCGACAATCGGGCACATTTTATTTCATTCTGTAACTTTAGGCAGAAATTGTGTTGAAATGTTCTGGCTCCATACCTTCATGCTGTCAATGAGCTCTTTGGGGAAGAACAGGTCGAGTCCTATCTCCTTCCTAATGGAGGAATAAAGGGAAGTCAGACAGTTATAATGAAACAAAAACTTGATGCAACACTGCATCTCTCTAGTTTAGAACAAGCTGCAGCATTGAACTTTCACTTTTAGAAATATGCACTTTATGTAGCTTTTTGTGTTAACCAGAGACTGCATCTGGTCATTTTTACTCTTCATTTTCATCCACCTTTCACCACATATCCACATATCATTTCTCAGAAATAGAAAACCCTTCTATTTCTGAGAAATACTGGTTAAATAGGTGGCGCAGGGCTATTTAAAAAAAACAAAAACAAAAAGAATAAAGTGGTACAAACGCATGTACCACAAAGGCACGAAAGCCCTGAGGTAAAAGGTAAACAGGCAGTAGCATGAAAAGTAGGAATGTTATGCATGCTAAACTTACTCCAGAAATTCAAAGTTTGACTTTTTCTCCAATCCGTTTGAATTCATGTCTTTGCAGAACCTCCTGTAAGTAGTAACAGTACAATCCATCAGTTTACCATGAAAGAATGCACAATTATTGCCCAGTTTTTCTTTTGTCCATGAGATGTCACCTGATTTCCAGACAGCCAAGCTGTAGAGCCATTCCATCGCTTACTTTTGAGGCATACTGCTGCATATAATCACTTCGTACCTGAGGGTAAATGCGTAAACCTAAATAAAACTGCAAAGAAGAATGTGCAGAAACACTGACAATTTTACTGACCTGCTGGTAAAAGTAGAGCATGGTGGTTCTGTCATCTTGGAATTTTTCCATAAAGTCTAATGGGATGTATCTGATCCTCAAGTCATATCTGGACAAACAAAGATCACACTTCATGGTCATAAACTTTATATTATTTTAGAGATATCACAAATAGCAAAAATTTCAGCTCGTTATTTGTGAGATATCAGATGCCTGGCTTAGTATCGATACTTTTGTTAGATTTACATAGTTAGAGTACACTTTATTTAAGTATTTTCAGTGTGGGATGCTTAGCTCAGTGGGTGCACAGGTGACCATGTGCCGTATGGCTGGAGAGCAGTAGGCCTGTCTTCGAGTCTGACTCGTGGACTTTTACCGCTTGTCTTCCCTTCTCTCTCTCCCCACTTTCCTGTCTCTCTACACCAGGGGTGCCCAATCCCAGTCCTCGAGAGCTACTGTCCTGCAGCTTTTAGATGCATCCCTACTCCAACACAGCTGAATCAAATGGTTGGATTACCTCTTCAGCATGCCATCAAGTTTGGTAAAGGCCTGTTAACAAGCCATTCATATGATTCAGGTGTGTCGGAACAAAGATGCATCTAAAAGCTGCAGGACAGTAGTTCTCGAGGACTGGGATTGGGCACCCCTGCTCTACACTGTCCCTATCCAAAAAAGGCTAAAAAAAAGTATCTTCAGTGTATTTTAAGATTGTACATACCAAGCACATTTCTTTAATGATTAATCATATGAATAAATAAAGCTTTGATTTTATACATTTCAGTTGCATTTTACTCAAAAATATCGCTTCATGTTTGCCGAAGAATCCTTTTTTGTTTTTTGAGTGCACCGTCCAGTCAAAACCAGTCAAAACAAAATATTCAATGACAGGTTTACCGACCTCCACTCAGCTTCTAGGTGCTGCTGCTCATAGCGGTGGGTGAGCTCAGCCACAGTGAGATCAGGGTGCAGCCAGTGTATCTCTGAGGATTTGAGGTGTTTGAGAAGCAGGCCGTAGCACTGGGTGTGTTTTATCTCTGGACCAACGCAGCCGCTGGACAAGACCGTGCTGATCAGATTCTGGGATCGAAATAATTACAGAGAAGAACCTTGAATTTTAGCTTTCCAGTACAAGTTTGGAATCAACTTTACAATGCGTGCCACATCATGCGAATAAACTCCGTTCTGACGTCAGTTTAGAGAACTCAAGCGAAGGCTAAATGCCAGTGCAAGGCTTGTTTATCAGTGCGTGCATCCTGTAATCAGAAATCCAAAACAGACTTCCTTGTTTTGTTGTCCTAGAAGAAGGTATGAAGAATACATTTGAGTGCAGTCATACCAATAAAGTCAGGAAAAGTTAGAGAAGGGTAGCTGAAAGCAGGGCGGCAGAACATCATTAAAGTATTTGAGTCTATTTGATAAGCACAGCAGAGTAAATAAGAATCGGCTAGAAGCAACCTTTTAGTCTTAGAGTAGATGAAAGTAGAGTATGAAGTAAGAGTACAAAGGGATCTACCTTGACCGTCCATCCCTCCTCACAGCGGATGAGTTTGAAGTTCTTGCCCAGGTTGGGGCTGTTGCTGAGGAAACACACTTTGATGATCTTCACCTGGAAGAGGGCGTCCCTGTGGAGACCCGCTGTTGGAGACAGGTCCGAGGAATCTGACTGGCTGGTCGGAGACATGCTTCTCCAGGACAGGGTGCTGGTGTCTCCCGACATCACGTACTCACTCGACACACACAGACACACACACAGCTACTGCACTTAGACATCCATGACTGTCCAAGTTTTCAGTCTGTTGCTTCTTTCTCCCACACAGAAAACAGGTAGGGGCGCATTGAAGCTGGAGACATGCAAGAGATCGCCGAGTTGTTAGACTTAAAAAGCTTTTATGTGTCAGTAAATGGTTTAAATTCTGCTGCGATGCCTCTGTACTCACCAGTCTTGCACAAGCTTCACGTACAGCTCAATGTTCATGCGGTCTTTAAAAAACGAAGACTAATCAAGCCCGGTGACAGAGCGCATACCTATTACTTTTTAAAGCAAAGTTTTGTGTTGTTTGTGTTCTTCAGCATATTAAAAGAGCAGACCTATAAGAAGTTGTCCGCTGAACAAGAATCATATCAGTACGCGAAAGAGGAAACAGCACTGACGAGCAAATGAGGAAGTTGAAGAGCAGCTACAGAAAAACTGACAGGACTGATGAAACCGCTGTGTCACCCCCATCTTACATGTAATGGCACAGTCCACAACCGCAAGTCACTGCTGTGCAAAAGTGGCATAGCCCACGGGACATTTGCTTCCTCTTCAAAAAGTCAGCAAAAGTACCGCGCAGGTGAAATTGGAAAGTGTGGCCTGATTACTAAACAGGCGATATTTAAAGGGAACACTTTCAAGTACAGCATGAATTTTAAATCTAGACACATATGTAAGTATGGCTACCAATTCTTTTTTTTTCTTTTTTTTTCTTGTTAAGCAAGTTAACAATAGAAAAAGCATCTATCTCAAGGGATGAATCAGCAAAAGAACCATTTTCACTTGTATTTTTAGGGACTTTTTTGGTGGCAGCCTGTCACAAAAACACATAACTTCTTTCCATTTCTTTGGTTGAGTATATGAAAAGATACAAAGATGCAAAAAATGTTTTCCTAAAAAGATGATCCCCACATATCTTAGCATGGTGTGCAGTGTATCCTTGAAAATTTTGAGGAAACTGGACAAGTGGTGGACAAAAGAAGAAATTGCAGGTATAAATACTATATTCAGCAGTTCAGCAGTATCTGAAAGTCATGCCCTTAAGAAACAGGAAAAATCAGACAAAGACTTGACAAAGAAGCGCATAGCAAAGCACAGAGTGGAACACTATCAGTCGTGAATTGGCCTCCCCAGAACCTGTGACTCAACATTGAAGCAATGTGGGATTATCTTGATAGAGAACAGAAGATAGGCAGCCAACATCCAAAGAAGAGCTTTGAATGTCCTTCAAGAAGCTTGGAGAACTATTCCTGAAAACTACTTAAAGAAATGTCAGATTTGACTATGATGAAGAATAAAGCTTGTTGTACAAACAGTGTTTTTGCCTTATATATTGTACTTCCATATATGTTTTCACATATTTCAATAAATAGAGGCACCAACTTCCTATTTTTCTAGCAAAATATAAAGAAATGAAAACTGGCTCAAGACTTTTGCAAATCCCTGTATGTAGAAGTGCTCACAGCCCAGGCTGTACTATGGGGCTACTAAAAGGGCAAGTGTAAGATAAATAAGGATTTTCTTTTTTAACTATGAATCATTCAAAGCTACTGTAATAGAATCAGATGTAGAATGAACAGAATAGGTCCCTTTAAACTGCTTAACCCACCAGCTTGACTTTATGGACTAAAAAAATTAGGATAACCGTGATGGTGTCTTAATGTTTCATCTAGCAACATCAAAAGGTCATCATTTCTATATGCAGTAATTAAGCTTAAACTGCACTATATTTAGTGTCAGCATATCTGAACCTGCTGAAGATCAGCATTTTAGCGTAGGTTGTTATTGAACTTCTAACTTATTGTGGAATAGACCGAGAGCTGTCCACCTTAATTGACCAAAAGTACATCTGACAATTTTGTATAGCTTATCCTGCTATAAGAGGTTCAGCTTATCTATGGTGTTCTCCTGTTTTACATAAAAAATATGTTTCTCCTAAATAGGGCATTTATTTAAAGCTGCAACTGGACAGTTTGCAAATGTGTTTAGAGGCAAAGCATACCCTGTGGTGGCCATGATGGAAAATTCTTTAGCCTCCTAGTTTCAGATTCTACCTCGGTGGTTTTGTTTTACCTCTGTTGACTTTGAGAAAGAATTAGGTGGTTCTCTAAATGAGTATATGGATGTGTGTGGGTTGGATCACATATGCATATGGAATATGTACGTGCAAGTACAAGTGTAACCTTTTTGCATTATCTAGCAGACGCCAACAAAAAGTACACAAGAAAATGTACATTTGTCTGACATTGTCTTATAATACTTCTTGAAGTGTTTCTATGTTATTATACTTTTTACTTCTGCTCAACTATATTTTGAAGAAAAATATTGTAAATCTATAGTTGATTATTTCATATTATCAAAGACTGATAAAGTAATGCAATGTATGTGATTATAAAATGAATAATTTTGATTAAGAAGTTCTTTTCATCCTGTTTTCTTAAACATATTTTTAAGCGAACACTTCTATACTTCCTCTCTGTCATTTATATACTGGATGCACATATTACACACATTTCAAATAATGAGTCCAGCGTGTGAGTATTCCTTGTGAGGCAAAAGCTCAGGGTTTACTCCAGGAGTATGCTGTGTGCAATGTTGTGATTTTGCATCTCAAAGTAGTTTTGTTCTGTCCTTTAATCATCTCAGGAGCCTTTTAGTCCTTCACTTTGACCTCCTTCTCTCCTCATCTCCTCTGAGCAACTTGCAGTGGCTTCCACTGGAAAACACGCCCACTGATATTTTGAGCAGAGCCTGGCCGATTGAAAGATGTTACTGGTTGACATATACTGTTTGCCTATCATTTGGTATCTGCATTTAAAGCAGTCGAAAAAAGATAACGTGTTATGAGTGTTGACACTGCATAGTTTATTCACCAACTTCCCTTTTGGCAACATTACAAACACAACAAGCAGCTGCTTATCCAAGCAGAGTTGGACAGAGCGTAAATGAGGTAACAAATAATAAAGTGATAATTTTGAGTGACACCTCGGGACCACTTACGAAACTCGGCACGGTGAATTTACTATAACTCCAAGCAGTGTCTTAAGTAGGCCCAGGTGAGACTGCAACAGACTAAGCACTGCTGACACTTGTATTTGCTTTTGATTCTGAGTGATATCTTAGATAGCGGATACACTCAATATGGTCATGTCAAGCACAGAAGCTCCACCCACCTGCTGTTTAAGCCTTCTGTTTGCCAAAGACAGCCAATCAGCTTGAAGGCAGATTAGGCGGTGCTATTTCTACAGTTTTTCAGTGTAAAATCATCTCCATAGTGAACTGCACAACAGCCTGGAAATCACATCCAACTGATTGGAGAGATGGATTTGTGGATGTAGACAACATCTTCCAAAAGATATCAACTGGCGTTTTGTTGGTGATGAAGCTCGCCATGTTGTACCAGGTTAAAATCTGGGACTTTATCATGTGATTTTTATGTTATTCCAACTATTCAACCTGCATTTGTTTCTCTACTTGTTTATTTTGATTTTTCTTCTTTAGTCTGTTAATTGCTTGCAAGCTTAATCAGTAGAAATGCCGTCTATCTGTACAGCAGCCAAGCCAAAGTAATATGCCGAGTGGAATTTGACTGTAGGCCAGCTGCTTTAAGAACATCATGCACCGAATAGTCTCACAATATGGAGTAATTTACATAATCTACATTTTTAAATTATATATTTGAACATTATAATTTATAACACTCATATCAAAGTGTATAAAAATAGGGGGATTCTGTTACTTTTTTCAGACTGGGTGTGTCGTGCTCAGCATCTGTGCCTGTGTTTTCTCCTCTGCAGACTCAGAAGCAGTAAGTCAGCATGCTGACTATCAGCTCTGGCCTCAGCTACCGGCAGCGACAGAAAGACTTCACACATTGAAGCTACTCAAAGCTTTTGGAATTTATAAATTCTTAGTGTGACATCCTGTTTAGCATGATCTATCGATTTTCTTTTTCACACCCAACATGATCCAGCCCAGTTGGCTTTGAAGTCTAACATCAGTGCATTCATGTCACACTTTTCTAGAGGCGCAGTCAGTGAACATTTTACACTTTATTAGAAACAGTTAGTTATAAAACTAGAATATGCTGTTTTTGCAAATGAAAACACAGAGATGCACACTGCTCAAAAAAATTTAAAGTACAGCATCAAGTCAGATAAACTTGTGGGATATTAATCTGGCTTTGGTGTCAACGAAACTAACAACAGGTGCACTAGAAGCGCAACAGTGAGACAACCCTCAAAACAGGAATGGTTTTACTGACATTTTTTTCCCTCCTCATCTTTTCTGACTGTTCTTTCACTAGTTTTTCATTTGACCAAGGTCAGTGTCACTACTGGTAGCATGAGGCGATGTGGTAGAGCAGGCCATCTAAAGTGCAGGTTTTAGCCCTGGCTGCTTCAGCCTGCATGCCAAATATCCTTGAGCAAGATACTAAGCCCAAGTTGCTCTCTGATGCATCCATTGGAGTGTGAATTTGTGTGGAAGTTGGATAGAAAACACTTAAGCATAGAAAAAAGTGCTTGTATGAATGGGTGAATGAGGCATGTTGTATAAAGCCCTTTGAGTGCTCACTTACAAGAGAAAAGCCTTAAATAAGAACCAGTCCACTTACCATTTACCTGGTCCCTACAGAGGTTGCACAGGTAGTCCAACTCCTGGATGGCACATCAATACGTACCATTGCCACAAGGTTTGCTATGTCTCCAAGCACAGTCTCAAGAAAATGGAGGAGTTTCAAGGAGACAGTTACAGCTGACCAGGGCTGTAGAAGGTCATTAACTCATCAGCAGGACCGGTATCTGCTCCTTTGTGCAAGGAGGAACAGGATGAGCACTGCCAGAGCTACAAAATGACCTCCAGCAGGACGTTGGTGTGAATGTCTCTGACCAAACAATCAGACTTCATGAGTGCGGCCTGACGTTCTCCAGTGGGCTTTGTGCTCCCTGCCCAGCACCGTGGAGCCCGACTGGGATTTGCCATCAAATACCAGAATTGGTAGGACCACCACTGGTGCCCTGTGATTTTCACAGACGAGACCAGGTTCACCCTGAACGCATGTGACAGACGTGAAAGGATCTGAAGAAGCTGTGGAGAACGTTATGCTGCCTGTAACATCATTCAGCATGACCAGTTTGGTGGTATGTCAGTGATGGTCTGGGGGGGGGGGTACATATCCATGTAGGGACTTACCTAAATCCAATAGAACACCTCTGGGACATTATGTTTCTGTCCAATCCTCCAGGAAACCATCAGTCATCTCATTAAGAGCATGCTCTGATGTTAGCAGGCATGCATACAAGCACGTGGGGGCCATACAAACTACTTAGTACCATTCTGAGTTGTTGCCCTCTGTTGGCTGATCATTTCCATTTCCATCAAACCATGTATCATCCTTTCATTCCTAACACATTACCCAGTCCATATAAGTATAGATACCCAGCATGATTTTGTTTTTCCATAGAGATGTGCTGGTGTGCTTTGAAAGTGTTCCTTTAATTTTTTTGAGCAGTGTAAGTTTGGCGTTTGTAATGTGTATGTGTGGCCCAGGTTGAAAGCAGCTTTTTCTTTGTCTAACATTATGTTTGGGGTTATATTTACCAAAAGTTTAGGAGTTTGTTTATTAGTGCTTTTTGTAGATGAGTCTCCTATAAATTTCATGGAGTTGCTATGCATATGCAACACTTCTATATGTATTTTTCCTGTAATAATTTGTATTGTGTTCATAATGAATCTAAAGTGCAAATATAAGTGCACACTTGTTACTTGATTATGCCACCGATCAATTCTCTTCTGCATATCTAATTTTATATCTAATCTATCTGATCATATATCCTCTCTGGGCTTAAAGTAGAATAGGATTTGCACACAGCGGTCCATCCTGGTTTGCAACATGGAGTCACTTGTAATGAAGAGGCACTGGGGTTGAAAATGAAGCTATTGTAAAACTTTCAAACTTTAAATACAAATGCAAACAGTTTAGCATGATTAGGTGTCAAAAGTCTGACAGTGAAAAGCTTTCTGTGTGAGTTTTACAAGCTGCTCACTAATTCATGCATAATTCCTGCAAACAGTCTGATAGCTATGTGGCAATATAATTACATTTTTCCATGCCATTGTGTTTTGAAGCCACTCTGTAGCTGCTGTTATTGCAGGAATTTAGATTTTATTATTTATTTATAAACAAACAGCAGTTAGGAATCAGAAATAACCCATGAACCATGCTGTCCGGCAGGAGGCGACAGAGTCCAGTTTAGCACAGTTAATGGGAAAAGGTTTTCCCAGTCCAGTTATGGTTCATTACTGACTGATGAGCATTAAGTGCATTTGCTTAACTGCTAACCGATGACTGTCAAACCTCTCACAAAATTGTCGCTGTGAAAATCAATCAGTCATTTAAGGCCATACAATGAAGACACAATATTTTCTGAGTACGTTACCGCGTGGATAAATCACCACATCTGCACGTATCTGTCCACAACGCGGGGAATCTGCTCTGTGTGCTTTAATTAGCCTGTTAGTCATCAATGGGACGGTCCTGTGACGTGCAACTGTCAAAACACTGGAGGAGGGTAAAGGTTAAAACGGAAGTCAGGAGAGTTTACCTTCAAAATAACGGGTACACCAAGAAAATTTTTTTTTTATAATTTGCTGTGTAGTAGGTAAATTAAGACAGCTTGGCCCTTAACATCAATGATTAAAATTAATTTATTTCCACTTTCTGATTTGTTTTCTAAAAAATGACAACATAAATGATGTCATTTATGTGGAATGACATAAATGCAGTCAGTTATGTAATTCCACATAAATGACTGCATTTATGTCATCTTTTTGGGTGTAAATAAAAAGATCGGTAAATTTACACCCAAAACTTCCTTTATGTATTCTGTCTTAGTGCTTTCTCTAATCAAACAACAGACTTGACACTTTACTGTATCCTCTAAACTGAATTTTCAGTGGTACTATACAGAAATGCTGCTTTAGCAATACCACATGCTCACTATCATGTCAGCCAGCTCAGCTTGTGTCTTGTTGCCAAATATCGACAGTATCGATACCAACATTGGTATTAGTATTGGATCGATCTTAGCACAATATTTTGTTTAAATCCTCCAAGTTCAGGATGTAGCCAACTGAACTGTGTTAAATACTTTGTTTGTAAAAAAAAAAAAAAGTATACATCAAACATGCATTCTAAAAAAATGTCTGAATCCGTTTGTGTTGACTGTCAATTGTATTTTATTTATTACTTATAGAATTTGTAAACAACGGATACTGACCCAAAGTGCAAAGAGTCCAGCTCTCCCCCAAAAATTGATTCAGCTAATAAGTTATGAGGCACTGAGCTCCCCTGAATAAGCTGCGTTTAGAGATTAAACGTATCGGTGTCGGTATCGGTAGGGTTAGTAACCTG